>PVJD01014591.1:0-28447 GCA_004026545.1 Mormoops blainvillei
AGTCCCCAAAAATACCTCCCCCAAAAAAACTTTGAAATGAGAGAGCAGAGGGGGAAAACTCCTAAGTCTTCTCTTGGAGTGCCCAGAATGGCCCACAGCACAGCTGATAACTGTGAGACACAAAGCAGCGTGACTTCGGGAGAGAAGGTCACGTCCCTGTATCATTTTGCACTAAAAGTCCGTCTCAGTGCAGGGCGGCCAGCGCTGAAGGCACTCCGTACCTCTAGACAAAAATTAGTCTAAGAAGATGTAAAAAGAGCCTTTTTCCCAGCACTTCAAAGCCCTGTTGTGCAGAAGGAATATGAATCACGGACTGGAAACAATGAGGCTTCTTGTCTAATTAATCATTTTTATGCACTTGTCTCTCACTGCAGGACAGGGACCGGCACAAAAGATGACCCAAAAGAGCTGCAACGTCCACGGCAGCCTTTGCCTCCTTCAAAACTGCGAATAAATGACAGTGCTGTCACGGCACAGAGACACTTGGATCAAATGATGAGAAATGCAAAACTCGAGACTTCGCTAAAGTTAATAAAGTGCTGCCTTTCCCCCACTGTGACATCTGTACTTGTCGGGCCATGGCCGGATAGGTGCTAACGCATTAACTCAATCAGCTTCCTACCTGAAATCTCAGCTTAATTAGGACCATTCATCAAAGTGACACCTGCTTTAGAGGCCAGATCAAATTGATTACTGTTGTTCTGCTGGGTCTCTACAAATGCTGTTTGTACCTATTTTTAGAGCGAAAGATGGGTAAATATTTTTCCCAAAGATTGTAGTAAATATAGTATGCTGACAGGAGAAAACATATCTGATACGTGAAGAATATCCGCACTTAAAAGGTAAAATTAACACATTTTTACTTTTGCATGGAACCTGCAAAATCGATGCTTTGGGATTCTTCTTTCAAAGGCACTGGCTAAATACACTTCTAACTTGTGTCAAGATAAAGTGACTTATCCTGACAACTGTGGTTTAACTGGCCAAAATTTTAAATATAATAAAAATACCAGGCAGAACACCAGCTAGATAAAGTCACCATGAGACACCAAAAAGCTACTGACTCCCTAAAGGTTAATGATTAATGTGAATGATCTCAAGATGAGCTGGCTCCTATCAATAATATCTATTTTTTATTGGTTTTAGAGAGAACAAGGAAGAGAGAGAGAGAGAGAGAGAGAAACATCAATTTGTTGTTCCACTTACTTATGCACTCATTGGTTGATTTTCCTATGAGCCCTCCTAGAGATTGAACCCGCAGCCTTGGCATACTGGGACAACTGAGCTACCCAGCCAGGGCAATAATACCTACTTCTAAAACGCGTTGCCTGTAATGTACCTGACAAAATATCCTTTCTTATCCTGGTTTAATATTTTTATTCTATGCATATACCATAAAGGTGCATTCACACCAAGGTGTGTAACCTAGAGTAAGACCTCCAAGGACATAACTGTGCCATTACATTTCTTTAAACGGAAAACTATGACACGGTGCACGACAGAATTGAAAGCTACAGAGTGTCGTCCCACTCAAATGCTATGTGTTTAGAAGGGAGTTCACATTAGTTGACAAAAATATAAACAACAACAAAAGATAACATGGTATCTTAATTTTCTCCTCTAAATCCTGAAACTGCTCAAGATACTTCTCCTTCAAAATAAATATAAATCCAATTGTTTGTTGTTTTTAAATGCTCTGAATTCTTTGTTAGTCTACCATATCCATTTACCTATTTATTTTAAAATCATAGTTGACAGACAGTATTACATTAGCTTCAGGTGTACAACGTAGTGATGAGACATTTATGTACCTTGTGAAATGATGACCCAATAAGTGTAGTAACCACCGATCACCATCCTTAGTTATTACAATGTTGTTGAATATATTCCCTGTGCTGTACTTTACATCCTCGTGACTTATTTTATAAATGGAAGTTCAAACTTCTTCATCCCCTTCATTTTTTCCACCCATCCTCCCACATCCCTCCCTTCCAGCAGCCCCCAGCTTCTTTCCATGTGCCTGTGAGGTTTTATTTTATTGAATTTATTGGGGTGACGTGGGTGAATAAAATTATATAGGTTTCAGGTATACAAGTGTATAATATATCATCCATATATTGTGTGTTCGCCACCCCAAGTCAAGTCTCCTTCCATCACTGTTTACCCCTCCTTTACCCCCTTCTTCTTCCCCCCACCCCTTCTCCTCGGGTCATCGCCATACTGTTGTCTGTGTCTACGAGTTCGTCCCTTCCAGAAAAAAAAAGGGACGGACATGTTCAACAACATAATTACTAAAGTAAGCCAATACATGCAGTAAGAAAAAGAATAAAAAGCACGATGCTTATTTCCAGGACAAATGTTCCACTTTGTGCGGGGGGTGGGGGGCGGAGAGGGTGCGGGGCTGAGAGGAGTGGGATATGACTTTCAGAACACCAAGGTCTGGTTCCTAATTTGGGGGCTTTAGAAATTATCTGATAAGTCATGAAGAGGTTTCCAAGAGGAACATTCCCAGGTAACTTGTTTACGCCTCCCACTAGGTAACTTCCAGCAACAGTACCGGTATTTCCACATACTCACACCCCCGGATAATTTAATTAGGCCCAAACCCCATTTGATGCACATTTACATCTCCAATGGCCTTGCATATGGGTGTACCTGTCAGGTATGACCAATTAAGTCTACTGTCTACAAAAGATGCCTGTGATTAAAATTCACATTTTCAGCTCCCAAAATACTTACGATGCTTAAAGGAAATGTTTTATTCTTAGTGACTCCCTCAATTGCCAACTTACAAGCTGATATATTGCTGTGCATAAAACCATGCACATTCAACTTCAGAATAATTCAATTACCCTTTGGAAAAATTAAACGCACTCCCAGTAACAATGCAAACATGCTCCACTTAAACAAACATAAAAGTCTGCCCAAATTATTTAAGAATCTCCTAAAAGAAATCTAAGTAATGCAAGACAGAGAAGACATTCATTTTTAGAGAGTGTAAGATTCTTATCAGAGGAATGCTGCAACAAGACTACTGGAAACAATAAGTTGACCCCGTAGCACTGGACCGAGCACTAGCTACCTCTAACCCTGTATCCCTGTAGCCTAAAACAAAGATAATTTATATTCTGCCTAGAACAGAGAACTGCGGACACACAGAAAAATGCAAGGGTGTTCTGCTCATTTCTCCTAGATGCCAAACAGCTGATTTCAAAGTTCTCATGTTAGCCTTTGTCGCAAGCTTCAAGATCTTCCACTTTCCTGTCCAAACCAGCGGCGCTTAGTCAGGGGGCTCTAGGCCCCCATTTGCAATCCTTAGCCATAAGCAGCACGGGATATCAGTCAGAACGCCATGGAGGCTGATAGCCTGACATGGCAGTTGGAACCTCTTGAAAACCCGCAGGCGATGCGTGAAAGGGGTTATAGGTGTGCCACTGGGGTGGCCGGCTTGCTCCCCCTGGGCTGAGTCATGCTCTTATAGGTTCAGTCACTTTATACTCTGCAAAAAGGGAAGAGGAGAAAGAAGAATGCAAATGATTGGGATATTTCACTTGAGAATAAAGAAGAACTAGCTTCCGTCTGAAAGTAACAGCCGTTGTCTAAGAGATAGAGAGACTGGAGCTCCTCAGCTAGACATCCAAGGATAGCTTTTCCTTTTTTTTTTTTTAACCCTTATATGGTAGCAACTTTTAGGGCCAGTTACACAGTTATTGCCCAAAATTAGAGTGTATATGTTATTGTAACATTTAAGCAATTTTCTCTCCTACCACCCACCCACCCAGCAAGTGAGAGTCAAATAAAGGAATAACCTAAAAAATGAAAACCATAAAGGTTTCTTCCTGCATTCATTCCACAAAGAATAGCCAAGGGATTATTTCTGTGTAACCACGAAGTACAGGTTTTCTGTCTGGTCCCATCCATGAATGTCAACACTTGAGATGGTCCATGGGACTGACACTCTGCGTGCCCTACCCTGCCAACAGCAATGAGGAAATTAGGCGAACGGTGTCAGTGGCAGTATGAGCCACTGTGGGGACAGCCGTATTGTAAAGGGCTTTGGAACAGGTTGTAACAAGAATGCCTGTGCACTGTCACCTCGTTGACAGGTCATTGGCTAAAGGGCCACTATTACATTTCCTATTGCAAGACAAGGCTGACTCATCACCCAGTCGTGTCTGCTTCCCGCCTCCAACTTCACTCACAACTTATCCCACTCTTGTCCTGATTGGATTACACAACTGACACACTAATACTAAAAGTTCAAACTGAAAAAAAAAATTGTTTTTATTTGATGAAATAAAATATTCCAAAACAAGCATGGCTTACAATAAGAGGTTACTTAACATACAAATGTATCCCACAAATCATACATATTACATGGTTACATGCTACTCTAAACTAAAACACATAGCGCCTTTGTTTTGCAGTCTGAAGGTGGAACAGACACCTTTCATAAAATTCACATCCGTAAACCCCACTGAAATACATGTACACAAGCTACGAAAGAGTCATCCCCCCACACATATACAAGGAGTCCTATCATTAAACTGTGTGAACTCAGGTATACTTCTACATAAATGAGAAATTAATTCCTGAAAGGAACAGGGTGAAAATCAAGAAATTAATGGCACAGAGGTCCCAAGTTTTAAACTACCTAATCATTCATCTAAAATTCGCTCACACACACAATAATTCTCTGTAAATAAATGCATTTTAATTATTCTGTTACTGATCCAGCCATTCGGGCAATTACTAGTTGCTAGATCTGAATAACATGCTGCCGTTTAAACAGTACTGCTCTAAAAGCGAAATCCTCCAGGAACGAGGTGAACGGACACGCCCGTTTACCTGGCATGCGTTCCGCGGGCAATTTTCATTCAAGTAAGTTAGAGGCTGGAGTCAGCCTTCGCCCATCTTGTTAACTCCTTGCTTGCACGTTAACTTTGCCCTAGCTCTTTTTTCTCTGGTTTTCTCTGGGTGGTACCATGTCCTTTAATTTCCTGTGTTCATAATCTCCAGCCCAAGGAAAGTGAACCTGGTGTTGTTCCCCAAGGAACGGTACTCGTCACCTTTCCACGCAGACATCTGTGGCATCTTCCAAGGCCTGAAAATTATTAAAGTCCCTTCCAAGCCTTTCCTCCCTTGCCTTATGTGATTTGTGCCTTGTTAGAAAGGAAATCAATTTATTCCCTGTTACATCATAAAGTGGCTTGGGGGTAAATCATATTTACTTCAGCATCTCAGGATTGTCTTATTAAGTTTTAAATAAAGAATTGAGATTGATGTCTTATGGTTGCCCACGGAAAAATAGCCTTGATTTTATCCAATTGCACTGTCAATTTCACCATCTGTATTTCAGAATTTGAGCAATTTTAAAGTCGACACGTTACAGTTTGTTGTTCAACCACCTAGAATCAAGTAAAAAATTTAAAATAATTTATCATCCTAATAGAAAAAAGTAACATTATAACTAAAGTTGATTGACTTTCCTTCCATTTTGAGGGGAGAATATAACCATTTTTCCAGTAATCCATGCTAAAGAGACAAAAATCTCATGTTAAGAGGCTGTCTTGCCCATCTTAGGATTTCAGCCCCCCAGGGCATGTAATCTTCCAGGTTGCTTACATCTTACAACCTGCTGATGGACAGTCCAACTGCCTAGAGTTGCAGGGGACCAAGTGTCTACGGCCCCTTTCCCTCTGATCCATGAGCTTTCTGGAACCACCTCTGACCCTGCTAGACTCCAGAGGCCACCAGTGCACCCCTGCCATGCCTTTCCATCTGCACCATATTTTCCCTCTACTGTTTGCTGCTGCTGCATAAACTTTATTTAGGGCACTCACCTGAGTCCATTCCTATTGCAATTAGCAGAATTGCCCCCCACTATCCTATTGCAATTCAGTAGAATTTGTGCAAAAAATTCACTGGACAAATATTTTTGGAAGCTACCATGAGCGTCGTTCTCGGTGCCTGGAACACTAGGGTATTTTAGACAACGACGATCCTAGTGTGAATTCTATAGACGAGAACAAGCCACAAGCGATGAAACAAATAAGTGACAATTTCAGGGAGTGTTGATCACCAGGAAGTGAGCGACTGTCATATTTGCCCCACAAGATAGATGACAATTTGATTATAACCTCAAAAGACTTTCCCTGACTCTAACTGCTTTCCAGTCTATCAACAGGGAAGGGTGTCATAAACCATTTCCCATCAGCAAAGGAGCATCTATTTTCCCCTGCAATCAACCGACTGATCAGTTTTTTGTTTTCTTTTTTTTAAAGATTTTATTTATTTTTAGAGAGAAGGGAAGGAAGGGAGAAAGAGAGGGAGGGAAACATCAATGTGTGGTTGCCTGTCGTGCGCCCCCTGCCAGGGACCTGGCCTGCAACCTAGGCCCACAGCCCTGACTGGGAATTGAACCAGCGGTACTTGGGCTCACAGGCCGGCACTCAATCCACTAAGCCCCACCAGCCAGGGCATCAGTTTTTTGTTGTTTTCTGGTGAAGGGAAGGCAGGAGGAGCATCTAAGACACTAGGAAGTCACATTTTCTTCTTTACCAGCTATTTCTGTCGGCTCATTTCAGCCTAATGTAAAATAATGTTTAAGATGTTCAAATGTTAACATGTTTTAAATTAAGTATATCAGTCAGGATTGTAGCAAGAAACACAAGGAATGCTTGGATCACTGAGATCAAGTAATGTCGGAGATGAGTAAAGGGGCTTCTTACAAAGATGAACCAGGATACAAGGCAAACAGAGACAGTGCAGGGCTAGTGCAGGACCCTGAGACTGGTAACACCACTAGACCTGAAGGGAAAGAGATGCAGTGGTTACAGGGACCTGGAACAACAGTGGATGCATGGAGAGGGCTGCCTGACAAGCACTGTGAACTTGGGCCAAGGGGCACAGCCAGCTCACGACAACCTTGACTTCCCTTTTTTCCTTCCTTCCGTCTCCTCCTGAAGCTCCCCATGGCCAAACTCAACAGTGAGCCAGAGGCAAGGAGTGCTTTGATGGGGCGTGTACAAATCAGCTTCCTAGGGGTTATGAACTGAATATTAAAGGCCTAACTGCCCAAGTGACGGTAATGTGGACATGGGTTCTCTGAGAGGGGTACATAAGGTCATGAAGGTGGTCTCTCCATTTACGAGAAGAAACACTAAAGAGTTGTTCTCTCTCCACACCCACACACCAGGAAAAGGTGATGTGGGCCCACAGCAAGAAGGCTGCCCTCTGCAAACCGGGAAAAGAGTCCTCACCAGACACCAAACCTTGCTGGACCCTGATCTTGAACTTCCCCACCCCCTGAACTGTGAGGAAATAAACCTCTGCTGTTGGTGCCACCCGGTCTATTTTCTTTCGTAAAGGCAGGCTGAACAGGCTAATGCAAAAGGAAACAAAGCAAGTGAGCCAAAAGAGGTCAGCAGACAATACTCAGTATGCTCGGATGTGTTTTATAAATTAAATGTTATTAATAGCATGGCTCAAAGTATAAACTGGTGGGTACTTCGAGTAGTAATTCACTCAGAAAACACGTTATTCCTAAATTCATTCTATAATGACTTTCTTTTAGCCACCTAAGAATAGAAGCCCTCCTCAATTTTTTTTTTCTTTTTGCCAGCTTGCAAAAAACATTGACAGCCAAGTAAAAATGTTGAAAGGAGCTGGCAAAACAAATGTTCATTTGTGTTGCAGTACTATTATAGTTTTAAGAATATTTTCTTGATATTTAATTTCTTAATGAGATTAGTGTTTTGTAGTGGATGGCCATGGTCTCATTTATCCCAAACAGGATGCTTCAACCCTGAGGCACAGAAATGGAAAACTCATGACATCGTCTGACCACATTAATTTCAACGATTACAGGATTAAATTCATAAAGCCAGTGAAACAGCTTAAAAAATTTACATCATATGGTTTAGCTGCCTAATATGTAAATTTATAGAAACCCTGGGGCAAACAAAATGTCACAGATTTATTAGGGCATATAAAACTATTATCAGGAAAATAAGTTAAAATAAAGTTTCTTTACAGTTTTTTTAAGTGTCCATATGGAGCACGTCATCACAAACAGCCCAGCAAGCTCTAATAAGCTGATAGTTTAGACAAAAGGAAAATCATCACCATTTCTAATTAAAGCGCCTTCGGTGTCAGGAAAAAGAAAGGTGACTTTAGATGTCTGTAAGATACTGCTCCACCTTACACCCTTAAAAAATGTGTCTGTCCTTACAACTTAAAAGCCAAGAACACGAATCAGGAAACTTAAAGCTTTAATGATGCTTTAAAATCATCTACTTAAAAAGTCTTTCAAAAATATTTTCCCTCCAGATGTTCTTTAGCAAAAATCTTTCAAATGTATCTAATATCATGGTGATTATCTACAGGGAAAGGATGACATACACAATTTGTTAAGCAGCTACTATATGCCAAATTCTATGTTGACTGCTGTACATATATTATCTCATCTCATCTTAACAAAGGCTCTGCAAGATAGACATTGCTTACACCAGCTCACAAAGGTATCTGCAGTCTCCTTTGTCCATCCCAATTCCCCAGAGCCTAAGCGAGTGCATGGTGCTGAGCAGGCATTCATAAGTTTTCTGGGAATGAATGAATGAATGAGGGATGCCACTAGAATTTAAGAATACCGCCTATGGTAATGTGAGCTTCGGTCTATCTCCGCAGCCCGTGCTGTTATCGACACACCATGTTGAAAAAATAGAGTTCAAAATACAGTCACAGAAAGTACTCACCACAAAATACTGTTCTTGGGAAACACAACCTATTATCAGCTACAATAATTTGTTCGTTTATTTAGATGGTGTTCCATGGTTACGATACCTTCACAGGGCAGATGAGACTATATTAGAAGAAAAAAATGAGCAAGAAAGAAGTGGGCGGGGGGAATGCCAAGAATTTAACAGGGTAATTCTCTAAGATGGGAACTTCAGGCAGAAAGTGAAAGAAAACTAGGCCATCGGTGAAGCCAGGTAAGCTGCTGGAGTCTGTGTCATTCTAGAAACAGATACTTACTTGTAAGGTTCTGGATTTAGGCAAACTATTCAAAGGGAAAACGTGGTAGAACCTTCAGAGGTCCCACCTGGTCCCTATGGCACCTTCACGTGAAAAGACGCAGCCTTGCAGGGGACAGCGTAAAGAGCCATGGGTGCCTTCGTGGGAAAAACATGGCGCACCAGGCTCAGCTGTGACCGACAGCTCTAGGTTCTTGACAAACAATGTCCGCTGAGAAGTACTGAGAACTGGGGACTGGAGGAGAAAGTGAAAATGGTGATGAAGACTGTCCCTGCCATGAGCCGTCAAAGCCGTGATGAAGGAAGGATGGTGCTCATCCTGGCTTGGTTCAGCACCAGGGAAGTCCACTGTCAAGAGATGGACAGCTAATAATAGCAGGTCGCACAGACAGAATGACTCCGAAGCTTCTGAAAACACAGCCCTTTAACATCCTTCCTAATCCAACGGCAGGCCGCATTTCTTCCTGGTCATCTCTGTACCCGACTTAGTTCCCGACTTAGGCTTTCAAACAAATCCTTAATGCACGTCTTCTCCCCGCAGGGTAACGAGTGACGTGGGTGTCTCACATTCAGCCACTGGCCTGTGCCCGGAGGAAACATGAAGTCCTAGAAACAGCCTGATGTGAGTAGAGAAAGGCACTCTACAGTCATCTTCTGTCAGATCGCGTCCCTCGGCCCCTCCATGTCCTCGCACCTCTCTCCACTCTGCTCTCTGCCTACGCGGTGTACCTGGATGGACTACCACAAGGGGCCCCTTCCCGTTGGCTTCCTCTTGGGTTCGGCAGATGGGGAGTCCTAACTGGACACTGAGGGACGGAGGGGAGTGAGGTCTGGGTATTCATTCTCCTGGCTCCCTCCCTGCAGGGTCCCCCGTAGCTGCTGTGTCCTTTCCCTGACAGTCAACGGTCCCCTCAATGGGGCCTGCTCTGCACTTCCCTCTCAGTTCTGGTTTTGGTGACCTCCCGCTATCACCGATCCTGGCCCCTTATCTCTGTGGAGACAGGGTCAGGGAAGAGCATGGCGCTGCCAGTCCCGAGTCCTTAAACTATCTTGTACCTTCTCTCCCATATCTTTATGATGAGTCATTTCATATATAAATTCACCTTGAATTATTTTCATTGGAGAGCACCATTGTCTTCATATCTTTCATACTGAGGCCTTGGCTATTATCAATTTACTTATTCATTTAGCAGATATTTATTAAACAGCTACTGTGTACCAGGCATTACTCTATGCTCTGGAAATACTGCAGTAAATAAGATATATATGTGCAATAAATACATAAATACACACACACACACATAGTTACACACAAACATGCATACATATTACTTCCCTGAAGCATAACATCATGGTTAACAGTAGATTCTAAAGTTAAACTATATGGTTCAAATTCTTGCCCTGCTCTTAACTAGCTGTAAGATTCTGTCGGAATGTGCTTACCCTCTCTATGCCTCAGTTTATCTCTTTATAATATAAAAATTAGATCGCTAGGTAATAGGATCTACTTCCTTAGCTTATTGGGCAGATTGAGTGACACAAAAATGACCTCCTTTGCGATCACCACCTGAATAAACGCAAACCGTTTTTATTGCCTCCTAGAGCTTCCATCCCGATGGAGGGGGACAGATGAGTAAAAACAGGTTTGGTTAACCCATCAAAAGGCAGTGGGGGTCTTCAGTGCATTATTTCAGTTTTCTCGTCCATTAACAGTGGGAAATAAACCCTATCTTGCAGTTTAGGGAAGAATTAAGTTAGACTGTAAATGTGAAACAGTTAACACACTATGACGCTCAAATACTGCTCACTGTCCCCTATCCCTCCGTCCCTCCGCTCAGATGCCGTGCTTCTGACAGCAGCCCCCCAAGTCGGCCCCTGCTGCCGCGCCCCCGGAAGACTGCGGGCCTCAGCCCTGCCCTCTGAGATTGCGCAAGCACACCACGCCCGAGGAGGGTCAGCCACCAGAGACAAAGGTGAGGATGGTTCCGGAAGCGCATTCTGGAGGAGTGAGGTTGGCGGGGACAGAGAGAAGACTGGGTGGAGACGCTGGGGACTCTGCAGGCAGAGGGGTGCAGGGCAGTCGGGTCCGGGCCCAGGGCCCGGAGTGGGTAGGGCAGGGGGGACAAGACCAGCAGCGACAGGCGATTGGACTGTTGGTGCTTCTTGTGTTTTCTTTCCCACCCCCTGTGATTTTCCTTTTATTTTTAGTAAAATTCCTTCTGAAAATGGTAACCTCTCTTCATGTGCAAAGAGAAAATAGGAATTGGCAGACTGCTCATGCCCGGACTAGGACAATATACGGTAACAGGGGTCACCTCTGTGGGAAGAAGGGGGGGACTTGGACGGAGGCGGCTTCAAGTCTCTCTACCAGGAGCCATTTGGCAGACCGCGTCCCCCTTCCCCTTCCCCGCCCCATGATGATAGACCTTTTATATTTTTTTACAAAGGAAAGGTTTAAAGTAAATATGCTAACGCGTTAGCTTGAGTTAATATTTTCTATCCTTCTTTGTATACAGGAAGTATTGTAAAAACAAATATAAAACTCTGCCCGTGGGGAAGAATCAGGGTTTTCAACAAATGGAAAGCACAATAATATTTCTCTGATTATTATTTTTCAGGGAGGAAAAAGAAAAGGAAAGAAACCTTCAGTGACCAATCCTGAGACTCGGTGAATTGCGGTGTGCTCATTCAGTGGAATACGATGGAGTTTTTAAAAGGGCTGTTATAGCACAGGTTAGGAGAAAAAGTAAAGCAAAAGACTGATATGCAATGCAAACAAAAAAACGCGCTAGAATATCAGCACTAATTGACCAATAATTGCACAATAACAGTAATAGTTAATATATGTAGTAGTAGGGTTTATTTTATGTTGTTTATATATGTTAACTTATACGATTCTCAGAACACGTGTAGGATTAAAAATTATTATTACCCCATTTTATAAAAGAGGAAACTGGGAAGTTAAAAAACTTATCAAAGGTTATAGCTAGCAAGTGGCGACAATGGGATCTGAGCCCAGGCCGTTAGCTCTAGAAGCAGGCACTTAACTACCATGCTATACTACTTCCCATAAAAAGGCTAATAATAACAATAGCTACCAATTGTTAAGGGCAATGATCACCTAGGTTAATACCCACAACAACCCTGTGAGTGGCTATTATTAATCCCATTAAAAAGATGGAAGCTTCAGCAGAGAGAGGTCAAAATAATTCACCCAAAAACACAAAACTAGAAACTCAGCAATCTAATCTCACTCCGTACAGCTGATGTCCTAACCATGACACTCTACGTTAATTCTTCTTTGCACTATTTGCCAAGTATTCTGCAATGAGGGTATATTACTTAGGTTTTTAAAAAGGAGAAGGAAAAACGGGCAAAAGAAAACCTACTTTTAACAGCACAAAAACATTTTAACTACAAAGTAGTATCACATCTTAGATAAAAAACAAAATATAAGCTCCCATGTTATAGCTTCCCTTTAAGTCTTCTTAAATATTCATTTCTCACGTTATTGTAAAAGGGGACAGGCAATTTTTTTATCATCAAGAAGTAAATTTAAATGGTAACACTTGGAAAAGGCATCTCTTCATGTGATTGGTGTCCGGCTGAATAAACTCACTGCCATCAGCAGTTCACATCTGGGATTCAATTTAATGGAATGACCAATGGCTTTCGCTCCAAGCTATACCCAACTTGTGTCTCATCACCCATTAACAGCCAAGAATTCCTAATCACTGGGTGAGCTGCAAGCCATACGCAGGCACATGGTACAGCACAGAAGCAGAGTCTCACCTCCTTGGGGAAGACGGCTTGCATGCAGCATCACAGATTGGACAAAACGGGTATTGCAATATTTTTAAGCTGCTAATGCAGGCATGTGGAAAAAGAGATAAAGGGCCTGAAAGCAAGCTGCCTTTCCCACCGTCCTTGCCCCATCCTGAAACCTTGCTTCACGTCAGAATACGCCCTCCCGCCCACAGCAGTAAAATGGGGCTGCTGGTGGGACAGGGCAAGGAAAGGGGTGGGGGTCAGAAACAACTCATCCAACAAACTACGCATAGGCTGGAACCAAACAGACAGCTGCCGGTGCTCAGTGCCCGTTCAAGGTGGCACGTCTCTCTTTCCCTCAGAATTCAGTTGTATCTCAATGGGCTAAACCTCAAATTCTTACTTTTGCTTTCAAAGTTATAATGTTCATCTTCATTTACTATCAAATAATAAACCTCTGTGTTTGATTTCCTTTTTAATCTTACAGAGCTAGAGGTAGATAGCTCTACTATTTGTATGTCCCCTGATTGTGCCACCTGGAGAGACGGGCAGGTCACAACAAGGCTGCCTACCCATAGCTCTGGTCGCAGTTGCACCGCTGCCACTCTGGGCCCTCAACACTGTGCATCCACAGCAGTTAATAAACTATAAAATAATGGTCTGGGGGGAATAGGTGGCCCAATCTTAGAGGCTAATCCAGTTACTACAGACTTTATGATCAATCAAAAGTTTTTTTAATTGTAATGAGATTATAAATTTTACTTACCAGAACTCTAAGGGTCTGTAGGAAGCAGACCACTTTGGCAGAACCACTCCTCACAGCAGACGACGTCCGAGATGAGGAGGCATTCTGCTTCCTGAGGGCTTGGTGGGATGTGTGGGCAACTGGACCTCCATGTAATTGCTCCTCACCAGAGCCCCCACCCCCTCCCAGCCCCAAACGAAGTTGAGCAGAAGCTGCTAGCTCACCAACAGCTGAGTGTGAACAGATTTCCTGGAGAAGTGGTCAGCGGGTAGAATTCTGGGTTCTGACCTACCTGGTGCAGACTTACAAACTGATGACGTCTGGTTTATAACATTAGGAACATAGAAGCTAATCCCGAAAAGACAAACTACAGAAATGAAAGAGCAGAGAGTCAAACTCTAGGAGAGATGCTTAATGGCCTCGACTTAGGGAATAATGTCTTAAACAAGAAACAAACAGAGGAAGATTGATAAAATAGATTCGTCAAATATAAAAATTACGGTTTAACCGAAGGCACCATTTTTATTTTTTAAGGGGACAGTGAAGCCACATATGAGGGTAAAGCTCTTTGCCATATACATAACGAAGAATTAAAACTCAAATACATAAAGAATGTTTACAAATCAATGAGGAAGATCACATTATAGACTGAATGTTTGTTGCCCTCCCCCAAACTCATATGTTGAAATCCTCCCCACAAGGTGATAATGATAGGAGGTGGGGCCTTCGGAAGGTACTTAGGTCAAGAAAGGGAAACCCTCATGAATGGAACTAGTGTCCTTTAAAAGGGAGCCCGGAGAGCCCTCTCATTGTTCCTCCACCACGTGAGGACACAATAAGTTAGCAACTGCAACCTGGAAGAGGACCCTCATTAGAACTCAACTGTGCCGGCACCCTGACCTCAGACTTCCGACCTCCAGAACTGTGAGAAATAAAGCACCATTGTTTATAAGCCGCTCAAGCCTACGGTATGTTTGTTACAGCACCCTGAACAAGGTAGCCGCCACGAAAGGCAAAGGCTAGTTAAACATAATTTATTGAAGAAAAATCTTAAGTGACCAATAACCATGTGAAAAGATGATTAAGCTTATTATCAGAGAAGAGCCAATTAAGAAAGACAATGAGCACCGTGTTGACAACAAAAATCGAAATGAAAAAGTCGGACGAGGCTACTGCTGGTGAGGGCATGGAACAACTAGAACTCTTCTATGCTGCTGATGCGAGCACAAACCGGAGAGCAATTTGGCAGTATCTAGTAAAGTTAAAGCTATATCTGCCCTATGACCCGGCAACTCCACTCCCAGGTAGGTGCCCCAGGGAAAATCTCGGTCACGTGTACATGGAAACGCATACCGTATCGACTGCCTATACTGGGAAAATCAAAATGCCCATCAGCAAGATGATGGATAAATGAAATCTGGTAAATTAATACAATTCTAAAGTACAGTGTAGTAAAAACAAACTCTACAGGTATTAATGTGATCAATCTCTAAAACACAGTGTTAAGCTACAAGGAAGATTGCGAAAGCGTAGCAGGTGCCATGATGGCTTTTCATCAAGTTTTTTAAACATGCAAAACCATCATCTAATTTGTGTTTAGATACACACATCCACATAGTAAAAAGCATAAAAATATGCAGAAAATGACCACAGACACTTACGGTAGTGAACGCATCTAGGAGCAAAGTCATGAGACCTGGGAGGGTCCGCAAGGGTCGTCAGTGGCATTTCTTAGGTTTTATGCCTTAAACTGGGAGTTTAAGGAGAGCATATTCAAAGGTATAACATATTTCACAATAAAAATAGAGAGTAAAAGAACTCCACTCATCAAGGCAGGGGTAATGGGTGAAATGAGGACGTAGAGGTCTGTGGCACGTATATTCTGTAACATTCTTCCGGAATCAGAATATACTGACTTAACATTTGGAATCCAGTCCCCAAAGTTAATGGATTTCGCTTATCTCTGAAAGTGACTAAATGCACATAATTTAAACACACATGTATGAAATCTACCTACAAAAGCAATTCCAGGAACTTTCTGACGTTTCTCTTCCTTTGTAGAGAGAAACTGTTTCCGGTGGGGAGACAGATACATACTGAGATCCACTATTCGCTGACCTCGAACTGTCCTGCACTGATGCAGGACTCTGTTACAAGCCACAGAGTACGTGACATTAATTCACTTACCATGGTCTTCGCCTCAACTGTCATATCACAGGTAGGAAAAGGAGACCCCCTCCCCTACAGCAAGACCATGCAGAATCTCTGGGTTTGAGCAGAACAAAGAGTTAAGAATACATCCCCAGCAAATTCAGAGGAAAGAGCAAAGAAACACGGGAATGACGAAAAGAGTAGTATGTGTGTACCCACGGCAGTGCATCCCAGCACTGAATCATGTCCTTTTTATAACTATATGATGGGAAACAGGTGACAAGTCCAGGCAGAAGGGGGCTAAATTTTAAGGAAAATCTGTGGCTGTGTTATAAAAACCCCAATGGGTTAAATTAGACTTTTTCCTTTGAAAAGTCAATGTGTGGATTTGTAAAGTCCAAGATAAGCCACTACAAAATAGCATGAGAAATCCCTTGACCTAACTCACAGTTTATATATTAAGTCAAACCAAAAATAAGTTATCAGCTGCTCTATCGGTATAGAAAAATCAATATTTTTCTATCATACCATCTGCTTTAGCGGTGCAAGTTAATAAATTTAGCTGGTGAAATTTTCTTCTCTCTTTGGATTCTGGAGACAGAAAATATATTTTCAATAGTTAACCTAGTCACTTATTATATAGAACAATGGAAAATGAAATACTATTATTGGAACATGTGAATTGGCATGTTTGTAACAGAGTCCTTCACCACTGAAGTAGCAAACCCATGTTACATCTATGATTTGGGGTACTTTACCCTCCATTCTCCTGCTTTCCAACTTCTTGCCCTTTTTGCACCCCCGAAAGGGTATCAGTCAATCAAGAAAATAAAATAACTTAAACTCTAGACTGGTTTTCAAACCTAAATGTATTTTGTTTTTCTCTGAAAATATAAAATTGGCTACATTTATATAATTTGAACATAAATGAACTCAATCTTCAAACAGATACAGAGAATCTGTTTTTCTAATTTTCTTAAATTTTGTAGAACATTGCTGTTGAAAGAGGCAGGCGCATCATGAGGTTCATCAAACCCTGATATTACATACCTTTTGAAGAAAGTAAGTTAAACATGACTTCAACTTTTAAAACATAGACAAATAGCATGAATGGACCTGCAGAACACTACGCTAAGTGAAATAAACCAGTCAGAGAAGGACAAGTACCATATGATTTCACTCATATGTGGAATCTAATGAACAAAATAAACAAAATAGAAACAGACTCATTGATACAGAGAAAGACTGACAGTTGTCAGAGGGGAGGGGGTTTGTGGAGCTAGATAAAAAAAGGTGAAGGGATTAAGAAAAAAATTCTCACAGACACAGACAACAGCATGGTAATTACCAGAGAGAAAGGAGGGTGGGGTTGGGGGGCAGGGGGAGGGAGAAAAGGATCAAGGGGATAAATGGTGATGGAAGGAGACTTGACTTGGGGAGGTGAACACACAGTACAATCTACAGATAATGCATTATAGAACTGTACACCTAAAATCTATATAAGTTTATTAACCAATGTCACCCCAACAAATTCAATAAAAATAAAATAAAACATACACAAATAATGCACAATAGAAACAAGCTTTCATAGGAATTTTCAAAACAATGGAATACATGCTGAGTGCCTACTATATGCCTAGCATATAGAGTGACTTTATGTTTTCTTTTACATGCTGCATTAAACCTGATGCCAGTATTTCAATTATATTCCTCTTTTCTGGTATTTCAAAAATTCTACAAAAAGCTTTCTTTTCATTTTTACTCTAGATATATTTTCCTATTAATGTGCCTGGCAGCAATTGACCAGTCAGATAAAAGCTCCTTTTGATGTAAGTTTTTAAGTCAGTAGGGTATTTCCAAATTGATAGAATCATCCTAATCAGGAAATAGTCTGATTTGAGAAATTAACAGAACTTCCTTGCTCTTCACATATGTCAAGAAAACTATCCATTCTGTAACTTTCCTCCTAGTTGCCTTTTATCTTGTCCTCTGGGGTTGTTGAGAGTTAATATCTGTAAAAGGTTTTGTGTTTTCTTGACAAAAAGAGGGTAAGTGAAGGAAAAGCAGCAGTATATCTCTTCAATGCGTAGACGTTTAGGTGAGTTCCGTGCAACCTGAATGTAAAATTTTAAGTATCCCAGAACCACAATATAAAGACAGCCAACTGTGGCACCATACTTTCACAAGAAAATAGCATTCTCTTTATCATCTTTCCTTCTTTGCTAGAGGAAAAGAAAACTAAGATTTTTAGAGTAAGAAACTATCTAATAATAGAAACCAATACCTTTAAAGGGACTGGACATTCTCACAATATAAAAGACATCTAGATAATATATAACTCTGGTTTCTGAACATTCGAGCAGCAAATTCAGTCCTGCAAAGCAAGAAACTGGGATTCTACAATCCTGTTGTACATATATTTATGTGAACACAAAAGAGCAAGCCGAGAATCGCAGCCATGGTGCAAACACTGGGGGAGAGGAGGGGCAGACCGGCAACCCAATTCCACAGGGACTCTGAACTATTGTTTGCAGTGGGGTAAGTAGATGAGGCGGGACCAACTAAGGATTGATAGTGGTCAGGCTTCCAGAGGTCCCAGGGTCAGAAGTTTATCTTATTTGCCAAACAATAACCACAAAAATAATAAAGATAAGAATAATAACAACAATGATGATGATGACAGCATTTTTAGGGCATTGAGTTGGTGTCATGGAAAAAACACAGGAAGACAATAGTTGTGTTCCTTGACTTTTACTAAGGCTGTGGTTATGTCAGCATGGGACTCCAGACTAGCCCAGAGACCCAGGGTCACACTTGTGGACACGCCAGGAGATGGCGAAACTGACTCGGCTGTGGCCAGCAGTGCAGTGCACTCTGCAGGAAGCCTACACAGAAATATCTCTTTTCTTCCCAGTAATCACAAGTTGGGTAAAGGATGTATCCCAACCAAAGCAGGATCCCCTAAGATCTTTTATTCATTCATTCAACAAAAATGTACTAAACACCTAGTATATTCCACAGCATTGAACAAAATCAACCAAGGGCTGTTCTCGCAGAGGTACAATCTACTAAGCGGAGACAGACAATTAACAAATAATAGATATGATGTGTTCAGACAGCAATGATTCAACAAAGGAAATTAATAAGAAAAATGGGTCAAGTCTGGTAGCAGGTAACACCACTGTTACTGTATCGAGGGTGGTCACAAATGCCCCTCTCAGTTAGAGCCAAGACCTGAGTACTGAGGACAGCAGCCTCTCAGGGCAGAGTACGGCCAGAAGTAGTAAATGACAAGGACAACATCCTGAGGTTGGATCAAAATCGGAGCATTTGAGGATATAAAAGCTTGCGGAGGGTGGGGTGGATGGCGTGGGAAGAGGTCAGGGAGGTCTCAGAGGTCACACGACAGCACTATAGAAAATGGTACTTATTTGCTGCAAATTCTCCCAAAAAGAAATCAGCTACTTTTGCTACGTCAGACCCACTATTCCTAAATCCATCTATTCATTCTCATGGCTGCTTGTGCATAACAGATGATGATGGGCTGGGGAAGAGTTAGGGATAAACAATAACCAAATCATTTTTTTTTCTGACAGGCAACCGACCAGCAAACAATTGGAAAGCCCCAACCACACATTACACAATGGTGCCCTCACACAGCAAGCATTCAATGACCCCAGGCCTTCCCTATGAAACCCAGCATGGCTGGGCGGCACGAACACTGGTCCTCAAGTCCGAAGCCTGGTTCTAGTTTGAGCCCCACCATTGCTAACCCACGATTTCTATAAGCTGCTTCATGACTCAACTTCTCAATTCCCCCACTTGTAAGATCAAGGAATTGTACACAGAGAATGTCTTTCCATCCATACCACTCTATTGATTTCAACATTACATCTCTACTGCTATAGTCAAATCCATACCCCAAAACTTACTTTTTTATACACAAAAAGCCTATGGTAGTACCGTTGACCCTTGAGCAATGGAGGGGTTAGGGGGACTGACCACATGGAGAGTCAAAAATCCACACGTAACCTTGGACTCCCCCAAAACTTAACTATTAATAGCCTACTCTTGACAGGAAGCCATATCAATAATATAAGCAGATGATTAACACATATGTTGTATGTTACATGTAGCATTTGCTGTATTCCTGCCAAAGTAAGCTAGAAAAAAAGAGAATGTTTTACAAAAATAATAAGGAAGAATAAATACACTTACAGTACTGTACATATTCATTG
Source organism: Mormoops blainvillei (assembly GCA_004026545.1). Classification (NCBI taxonomy): domain Eukaryota; kingdom Metazoa; phylum Chordata; class Mammalia; order Chiroptera; family Mormoopidae; genus Mormoops; species Mormoops blainvillei. The sequence continues at coordinate 19,938 of PVJD01014591.1, forward strand.
AAAAAAAATCCAAGTATAAGTGGACTCACAGAGTCCAAACCTGTGCTGTTCAAGAGTCAACTGCACGGTGTCCCACGGCAAATAAAATGTCACAAATGGCCCGTCCTGTAATTTTGGAGAACGCGTAAACTCACGGGGCTAATAAGGGGCTGCGTGAAGCAATAACTGAAAAAATAGTAGTTTCACTTCCCAAAAAGGGTTCCTGGTAATTTTCCTACATAGGCCATAATTCCAAGAAAATGTTTGTCTGCCTTGTTATCTGCAGTATTAACAATTATTCCCAAATTAACAGAAGTAAACAAAGAACAATAGTAATTCTCAGTTCAGCTGAGGGTATCAAAGTACATTATTTACATAATTGCGAAGGACTGCCTCCATTTCATACTATCCTTCTACAGGGGTTCCTTCCAAGTTCAACCACATTAAATTAAAAAAAAAAAAAACTAATCCACAGGCCTCAATGATAATCAGCCTAGTCATCAAAAGGAGAGAAAATATTTTATTCGAAACTATTTGATACAACTTAGTCTCTGAAGACTCAGTTGAACACTTTAGGAAATTAGGTGGGGTATTGAAATGTTAAATGTACATTTCTAGCAATCCCATCTCTAATCATTCATCTTACAGAAATAATTGCTTATATGTGTGCATATCTAGAGACAGTGCTGTTCGCGGCAGCACTGCTTGTAACAGCAAAAATTTGGACATAGCCTAGAAGTCCACCAATAACAAAATGATTCAATAAAGTGTGACACATACATATAGCAGGACCTTTGAAGCTGTGAAAAGAATGATATTTTAAATGAGAAAATGTCTATGATGTAGTAAATGAAAAATGCAAGTTGAAGACCAATATATTTAGCATGACTGAGTGTTGGAAGGAAATAATAAAGAATACATGGAGGAGAGCGCTTTAATATTTTATTACTTTAGAATTATTAAAGTAATATATATTTTTGAAATATTCAAAATATAAAGCAACAGATGAAACTATAGCAGTGGTTTGGTGTATGTCATCCATTCTTCTTTTTTAATGACCTGCCAATATATACACATTTTTAACCAAAATTAAATCTTATAACACATATTAATCTGAAACTTGCTTTTAAACCCTAATACCATGCTTTTCAAATCATCACATAACAGGTTATAGTAACAATGTATCCAAACTTCTTCAACTGGTGCTCAACTGGTCTCCCTGTGAAGGATACGGATCTCTTATTTTTTCTTTAAAACCATATGTAATATTTTAAGATATGGGTATGACCATAAATACTATACAGGTAGTAATCTTTAAGGTGTGAGATCAGAGGGACATACAGAGGTCCTGGCTTATTTCATGTCTTTATATAGTACCAATAACAGTGAAATTCTGAGTGGTATTTCATGTTTTCTATACCTTTCCAGGTACTTTCATTATGAAACCTACTTTGAATGTAGGAAAGTATGAAAGACTAAATACATGCCCATGCTTCTCTTTAAGCCTCACCCATGACCTCTGTCCTACAGAATATGGCTTCTAGAATGCTTTCCATGAGAGCAAGTTAGCTCACAAGAAAGTAGTCCCAGTAAGAAGAGGGTGAGATGCTCTCATTTGGAAATACAGTAAGCAGATGGTATAAATAAGTTAATTTTAAGACAGACTAAATCTAGCCTAAGATAGTTTAACAGAATGAGGTTTATTTTAAAAGGGAGGATCAAGCCTGAAATGCCTTCATGAGAAGTAATGTGGCTGGTACCATGGGCAAGAGCCAGTGAAATGAATGAATGGTAAACAAATGCATTGGACGAGTGCAATGGATGAATGTAGGGAGGGCTTTATCATTGACCCGTCTCTTGAATCTCCTCCATGACGTACAGTGAATTTGCTTCCGACGTTCATCTTGTAGTTTACCACTTGCTGCAAAATATCTCTGGAAAGTCACAGACACGGCAATGAAGAGTAGAAATGAGATGTACCAGAGGCTGTTGCAGGCTCTCTGTTCTGGAGACCTGCGTAATTTCACGACAGGCAAGTCAACTGCGATCCCCAGCACGTCAACATGGGGCTACCTGACCTTTGAGATTGGTTGCTAAAGCGTTGGGAGATGAGAATTTCCTGAGAGCTCTTGGGATGGTAGCGATAACGGAAGGAAAGTGAAACAGATCAGAGTTGTCTGAGGGAATCCTGAAAGGGGTAGTTGTAGTTGGATGAGAGCGGTCATTCCCTTCAGCGTCTCAGGGTTGTAGCAGGCTGTGCGTCTCAGGGTTGTAGCAGGCTGTGCGTCTCAGGGTTGTAGCAGGCTGCTCACGTGCAAATCCTCAGAGGGCAGTGGGTAAAGTGCCATAGCACCAGGGATGGAGGGGACACCATGCAATGTCATGGAGGGATGAGACAGCAGTGTTGATGGCAGTAGATGAGTAGCAGGGAGTGAGGACTGAGGTATCTGATGGAATTAGTGCAGTTGCCTAAAGAGGAAGTGCACCGCAGAGGGGACAGGGGCAGAAAAGTACCAAAGCCTTTGATCAGGAGTTTCCAATGCATGTGAGGAGCACCTGAATAAGGAGGGTACACATCGCCTTCCCCTCCTCTAATCGCTTCATGGGGCATCGAGGCATTAAAAAAAACAAGTTCTCTGGCATGATTCATTACGATGTGTTTCATTAGTGCTAGACTGATTCACTTAAAAAAAAAAAAAAACAACATTAAAAGGGGGATGTAGGGGGTGAAACAATCTTTCATAGCCACTGCAATGTATCGGGGTACTGGGCATTATGCAAGTGTTCATCTCAGAGTGCTTATTTTAAAACAGGTCTAAATGGAGATGTTTGGTTGTTCAAAGTCATCATAATTTTAACTACATGTTTCATTTTATTTCACAATATACAAATTCTCAGTTTTAACGTCACAATTCCTTTGCTATAGCATCCAATATTTGGCATATATATACACACACACACACACACACACATATATATATATAATTTGTGTGCATTTACAACACTGAGAACATTCCACAAATATATAGATGAAAATCTATTTTCTATTGAAACCTGAAATGAAACCACTCTTCTCAGCACCTAATAAATATTACATACCCACCCTCATCAATTTCATGAAAAAGCATTCATATAGTTTCCACATGGTGCTTGCTAAATGCCATAAAAGCAACTGAATCAGAGAGTCCTCGCCTCATTATTTACTATCTCTCCATTCATATCTGAAGCTTACACTCTAAGAATAGTGCTAATGCCAACATATTATACGGTTCACGGAGCCATGTACCTTGGGCACTGGAAGGGATCCTTTGCAACAGGAATTAAAAGTTAATGTAGCATCCTTCATGCAATGGCACCAAAACACAACCTCCATAAAAATGATGGATTTTTCACTTTCTATATCAATTTCTAAATTTTTCTGTTCTGTTAAATTTCTTATGGATTTCACAAATAAAGGCCAATATTAGTCACAGAAACCCGGGGTAGATGTCATTATTCCAACCAGCCTCATCTAGGATGGCTTCCTTCATGCAAGGGATTTAGAAATTTGAAATGGAAACTAATTGGAAAGCAAGCCTGCTCTCTCCTCTGAATCTCTGATGATGCCATTTAGCAGGCCAAGCTTCCTTTTAGGCAGGGAATTGTGCCCTCATATTGGGTCCCAAGTAGCCCCGTCTATTTAGCCACCATCATCAGAAATCCTGAGGCATGCCAGAGCTCAGAGTGAAACAGGTGCGTCTGTACACAGCCGTCTGAGGGACGCACACCCAGTCCCATGCACAGCTGGGGTGTGCTAATGGATGCTTGGCAGGCTGTCATTCATCAACTCTATCTCTAATCTCTGAGATAACCAGGCAGAATACTATGGCCATCTGCCATGAATTCACAGCCGTAAGTTTTTTGGCCTGGGCTTTGTCCTGACAGGCCCATGTGTAGCCCTAGCACACGCACCAGAAAGGAATGATGAGATCAAGCTGGGGATGAATGAAAGTGACCGTCCAAGGCAAAGCTGGGTCACATTTTGAACAAAAGGTAACTTGGGAAGAATTCCAAATAAGATGCATCCCGGATGGGACATAACGGTATACTCTGTAGTCATCGATTCAATAAACACAGCCGGGCACTGTCCTAGGTACTTGAGATGCATCAGTGAGCAAAATAAAGACCTTCACCCTCATGTAGCTTGGGGAAGACACACAAAAGCAAGAGTTATAATGAACGAAAAACAATACAGTTATAAAATAATAAGTAGTAGGGAAGAATGAAATAGCAGAATAAGGAAGGTTAAGGAGGATTGGGCGGGTTTGGGGAAAGGATGGGAAAGACAGCAAGCTGTAACTTTAGGCAGGACAGTCCAGGTGGGCCTTGCCATGAGATTACATTTGAGTAGTGACTTAAAGAGGACTTAGGAGAATTAGCCGCATAAATACCTAGGTGGAAGGGGCTGCCAATGCAAACTCCGAAGGCAGGAGGTGTTCAAAGAGGCCTGGGCGGCTGCAGTCGAGCAAGTAGTGGGAGGCTGGTAGGCAATGAGGTCCCAAAGGTAACTGGAGTCCGACCACGTGGGCCTTGAGAACCACGGTACAGCAGTTAGATTTGAACGTGAGGAAATGGCAGGCAGGACAGCGTTGGCTCTACACAGGGCTCCAATGGTTACGTCCACGTGGTGGCTCCATCCCAAAACATGAAAGTCATTTTTGAGACACTGAGGAATAGAGCGCTGAAATATCTTTGCACATTCCACCTCTCATACTTTATCTCAAGGGAAGTGGATTTCTTAAGTGAGGGTATAGAACTAAGCACGGTCTACAGTTCCTAAAGATGGTTTATTTGGAGACTTGAAACACGAGGATGTAATTCATTTTCTGTGTCATTTTCCCACCCCTAGAACGGCACAGAAGTCCGCACTCTGAGAAAATTTAATTTTAATCTTCTTCTCATCTGGCCTGCTAGCAAGCCATTCTGATAATCGCGTGAGACCAAAACCTGCATGTCCTCGGGCTCTAACGCCGGCGGGAAGGCACTCCCAGGCTCTTCTTCCCACATAAGAGCAAAACTATCAACGGGTTGTTTTCTGGTGGGCCTGCCTGCTACATTTCAGGTCTAACTTTAAAATAAAGCGTATGGTCATTTTGCAAGAGCCTCGGTCTGGCCTTAGGACAGTGTGTAGTCTAGCTTTTAAAATTAAAAATGAAATGATATACACAGAAGTGATACGGAAATCCAAGCCAACAAATAAGCAATATATGTTTACCGGTTCTCATTTCTTTATAGCTACTACTGAAAACGAATTAATGCTCACTGGTCGCTTGGCTACGTGACAGCCTCCTAATTCCCATCCAGTGAGTGTATATTTAATTTTTAAAAAAACAATTGAGATCCCAAGGAAAACAGGTAACTATCAAGAGATCCTATGTGGTTACTCCTTTTTTAAGTAATGTATAACCTACATAAAAAGTCTCACCTTCACGTTCATTGTTCAGCCGTCTACACAAAGAATACAATTTCAGGCTGCCAAAGTCCTGTTTTAACACAATAAAGCAAATCATTTATGTATTTTTAGTGTCTAGATGTACTTCAGCCCTAACGGCCAATGGAAGTTTTTCATCATCCACTTATAAAATATATTTAGATCAACTGCCGTATCGCTGTCAATAAAACAGGCCTCTGTGAGTCGTAGAGACCCATGTGGGCATCATACGAAGAAAGTGTAACGGAGCCAGCAGCGTGAGATAAGGGTGGTGCTGAAACACTGGTCAGAATGGCACAGTTCCGAGCAAGCAAGGCTCTTCAGAACCCCGAGACATAAAGGCTGTGCGAGGTGTGGCGGCTCACCACAGACAGGGCTGCAGGAGAAGCCACATCCTTGGGAATGAGCCAGGTTTCAACTCAAGTCTTAAGGAGATGGGAAAATACTGGGAGACATAAAAGGAACAGGGAGCCAGAAGAGTGAGGGGTTGGTTCATGAAGACCACAGTTTGGCCGGGAGGAGTGACCAGAGAGGCTTGGGTTTGTAGCAGTGAGGGAAGAAAAACAGGAATGGGAAGCCTGAGTGAGTTCAGCCCCGTGGTATTTGGGAGTAATGCACAGTCAGGCCGGAGAGGACTCCATGTGGCCCACACTGGGTGCCCAGCAGCTGGGGTGCAAAGCTGGGCTTTGATCGTCCCCGTGTCCACTGCAGGGGTGGTTGGTGAGCAAATATTAGCCACATAGTCCTCCCCACAGATGGTAGGCTGTTTGCACATATAGCTGGTACTTTCCAAAGCTGGGCCAATGGCTCTGGCTCTCAATGGCGTCATGACTGACAGGGTCAGACAAGGAATGAATGAGCCAGGAGCCTAGAGGTGAATCCTACACACTGGACCAAGCGGCGGCTGACACAGAAAGCCTGCTTGCCTATTGCCTTTTTACCTTGGATTTCTGAGAGCCCGGAGTTCCTCTGTTGGCCCTTCATGCCTGTCTGTACTGTCCTTTTTGCCTGTTCTCTCCTATTTTATATTTTTATAGTTTTCTTCTAGATGCTGTTTTGATTAATGCGAAGTTAACACAGACCTAGCTGTGTTTTCTGTATACAGTTGGTGACGAAAAAAGATAGACGTCTCCTTCCTACATAAAAGTAGTCCCAGGAGGCAGTTCAGATCTGGTATGACAGATTCGTAATGTCATCAGGGACCCATTTTCCCAGCCCATAGCTCCCACCCTCAAGATCATCCTTTCTGAGCTGCAGGCCAGGAGGAGAGAAGTCAGACGGAGGAAGGCACCCTCCTGAGTCAGATCCCTTTCAACCACATTCTCAAAGGCTTCACGCAATACTTCACTCCCAACTCCCCGGTGAGAATGGTTACCTGGCCACCTCTAGCAGCAAGCGAAGCTGAGAAAAGCCATCTATCCCAGATCGTAATGTGGGTAGCTAAATACTGAGGTCCTATAACAAAGAAAGAAGGAGAAATGATTACCTGGTAGAAGCCAGCTGCGTCAGCCACATCTGTGGAGCTGGGTTTTACTTGTGACCCTCTTGAGAAAGGTCCCTTGGAGATCTCTGAGGCCCACCTAGGACAGTTCTCTGCCCATCAGCACCACCATGCTGGAGGGCAAGCACATCTTCTTTCTGCTCTGAACTGCATCACTACCAAGTCACCAACCACCAACAACACGGTCCTCAAAGCTCAGTAAATCATTCATCAGTCCTGCAGCCGTGGGACGACGCCTATTCTCTCTATGCTGCTTACGTTGACTGTACAAGGGAAATACAATTGCCTACGGAATGAGGCTGCTGTGGGGCTTTCAGTCAACACAGCACACCTGCCCTTCCTGTTTGATTTACCTTCCAGGCAGTAGACAGCCGACGGGACATTTCGAGGGGAGACATTTACGGAGATGCCAATCAAATATCCAACAGACAATACACATGGGTCACAATCAGAATAGACAAGGCCAAAAGGGACGACAGACCAGCTAAGAAACGAACATGACAAGGACAAGGACACGGAGACCCAATAAGAGGAGAGATTTGAATCGGAGGTTGGAAGGCAGGTGCTTCCGGGAGGGTGGCCCTAGCGATGCTGTGGGCCGCCGTGGCGGCTGCCTCAGCCTTTCACAGGCAGGGCACAGAGGAAGTGTTAATGTGCTGACCCAGCGTGACACTTTGAGCTAAATCACTCTTTCACGCACATCTCTGCTCTCAGGAATATACTGGAAGAGTACAAAATTACGTCTTACACTTCAGGAAAAGCCACACAAGTAAAAGCGGTTCTAAAGGAGAAAGAAATCGTTTGGTTCCTCAGACTGATGAACTCAAGCCTATTCTTAAGATCAAAAAAGAAAAAAAAATTTTTTTTCCTTTAAACTAATATGTACCAAGAACACATTTTACTATGGACCACGCACTGCTCGAGAAGCTCTGAGTGTTTTATTTCATTTAATCTCATGACAACTCTAAGTGAGAGATACAATAGTAAATAGTACCCCTGATTGGCAAAAAGGAAACTGAGGCATGGAGGGGTTAAATTTAAGGTGTCTGTGAGCACTGGGGTGATTGGGGGTGGGGGGTGAATGACAACTTATGGCCATGGACAATTCAGGCACTTGTTCTACAACCAATGCCCACTGACATGGACCGCCACGGCCAGGGGTTCGCCTCCGACCTCTTAACCCTAAAAAACAAGACAGAGTGATGGTCCAGGGAAACATTTTACATCAAGCAATAGAGCCACACACACAAGGGGCTGCAGTTATTCATGAGGAGGTCGTAGTTCCTCCCTGACAGAATTTATGCGCTCACTTGAAGGCACGCGGGGCCGTGAAGATGGATTACGCATGCCACTGGGACTGTACGTATGTGCGGGGACAGCGGATGCTCGGGAAAGGATAAACTGTTTCTGCGAAGAGCTTTTTTCTTTTTTAAATCTTCGAAGCTGTACAGTAGTTCCTTTTATCAAGCAAAAGCTCTAAGATGGCATTAAAGATTTTCTCTGTTATTCACTGCTATTTTCAGGAAGCGGGGACGTCTGCAAAAAAACATGTTCCATCTT
>PVJD01014592.1:0-13991 GCA_004026545.1 Mormoops blainvillei
CAGGGCGGCTACACTCAGCACAGCGCCCAGCCCACAGCAGGCGGGGCACGGGGAGGGCGCCCTCTGCCCACAGGCCGCGGGAAGTCCTCGAAGACCAGAGAATGTCGAAGCACAGAGGATATTCAATTCAACTCACTATTTGCGGTCATTTGCTCTGGAGGTAGATTAATTCGTTCATATTAATTTAAAAAAATAAGCGATATGAAAAAAATATAACAGGGTGAGACCATCTAAACATATGATGAGTACTAAGTATTTTTAAATATTCTTTAGCTTTTTATAAGTGCACAAATAATTGATGTGATATCATGCCCAGTAATTTTTTAATCTGTTTATTGAGATGGGCACCTTAGCTATCACTATGGACAATTCTTTGCTTGACTACTTCAAAAATATCTATCTGAAATAAATATTTATTTTTTTAGAAATACTTAATTTCATAACTATTCCTTATTTCATGCTGGCATTCCCCGCAATCCAAACTGGTGAGAAACTGGATATTCGACAGTAAACAGGTCTTTGACACAGCCTTCTGCTTAAATTCTAGAAACTCCGCCCTCCAGTAAGAGAGCTAGAAAAGCCCTTCTAAGTTTCCTAAAGTAAAGCTTATCTCTCTTCTAACAGGTTTAGATGCCTTGGGAATAATGGAAAAGCCAGTAAAACTCGCGTATGCTAACAAAGCGTCAAAGAACAGCTTTATCTTGACAAAACCCTTCCAACAGACTTTCTCCCTTTGAACTAATAAATAAATAAATAGCTCACTGGGGTTTCTTTTACTTTGTTTCTTAACCTCACCGGAGGACATGTTACTGATTTTTAGAGAGAGCAGAGGGGAGGGAGAGAGAGGGAGAGAAACATCGATTGGATCGATTGGCTGCCTCTCGTGGGCGCCTGGCCAGGGACCGAGCCTTTCAGTTTACAGGACGGCGCTCCAGTCGCCTGCGCCACCCCTGCCAGGGCTCTTTCACTAGTATAATAACCAACTTGACAGTTGTCCCTGGGGCTTCTTCATGCCACATTCCAAAAGTAATCAGCATTCCCTCCGTGAGTATTTCCCGAACCCCTGTCCAATGTGGACGCCAGGGATACCCAGGGATCAAAGCGACACACGGTCTCGGCCTTCATGCAGTTTAGGATCCAGAGGGGAAAAGATGTTGGTCAAATACTCGTGCTGATATGTGTATAATTACAAACTCTGACAAAATTCATGGAGGAAGAGTTCACAGGCAGGGCCCTGAGAGAACAGCAGACCAGCTGACCCGCCAGCTGGTGAAGTGAAGAGGAAGGAGAAGGGTTCTAAGAGCAGCGGCAGAGAAACTACCACGTGCAAAGGCCCTGGGGTAGGTGGACTTAGCCTGTGAAGCTGAAGCTCAGAGGGCAGGGGGAGAAGGGCAGAAGATGTGGCTCAAAAGGGAAGCGGGGACTAGGATACCTAAGCCCTGTGACCACGTTAAGGATATTGGTCTTCATTATAAGAACCCTGGCAACCCGCTAAAAGGATTTAAGCAGGGAGGAACATAAACTGGACCAGTACGCTAAACAGAACGATGTATCACAGTCCAGAGAATGAAAAAGAGAGGACAAGAATGGATACAAACAGTTCATTTGGACCCCATCCTGGGGGAGAGAATGGCAGTCTAGACGTGTGGGAGTGATGAAGGAGAGAAATGGAAAATCTGAGAGATGTTTAGGGTGGTAAACTGGTAAGACTGGGCGACAGGCTGCGTGTGAGGAAAAAGGAAGCGTCTAGCCTGTGGACAGGCAGTGGCACCATTTTCTGACGACGGTCCAGTGAAGAACTCATAGGGAAATTGTGAGTGCAATATGGAAATGACAAGCTTGAGGTATCTTGAAGCAATCACGTGGGCTACTAGGTGGCTGCTTACTACATGGTCAGGGACTATAAAAGACTGTTCGGTCTGGAAATAACCAGGGGTCAGCACGGGGCGTGGGGGAGGTTGCCCGGGGGGCAAGCAGGCAATCAAAGCAGAAGAGAAGACCCCAAGACCACCCTGGAGAAGCCCTTCCAGGGAGCTGAACACAGTGGCGTGGAAACAAGGAGAAGGCTTCGAGAAATGGGTTGGGAGGGAGACAAAGATCTGAAAACAATTATAGGCATTTATAGAAAGGCCGCCAAAGTGAAATGACTAATGAGAATCAGTCTACAGCTCTAAGCATACCTCACTGAAATTACCCTCAGAAGCAGAAGGAAAATATTTAAACTTAAAAAAAAAAAAAAGAAGGGAACTATTGGGTTGAATCCCTTCTTTTTGCAGACGAAGAAACATTCCAGAGGAAGTGGGATGGGAGCAAGGTCTCTGAGCCAAGGGGTCACAGAGAGCACGGCGGCCTGATGCCCGCTCAGCCTCCCAGACGCCCCCCCCCCACCACCACCCCGCACGCCCCGCAATGCCTCCCTGCCCCGCGGCGGAGCTGGCCCCTTCAACGGCTGACGCTCCCGTCTCTTGACAGAAGAGCTTGAGAAACTCCACCAAACCCAAAACTCCCTGAGCTAAGTCCGAACACTGCTTTGTTTTCCATGCTTACCTCCTTTATCGTCGCATTTCTTCCCCTCCATGAAAACCACCATCTTCCTCCCTTTCTGGGCATCTTATCCCTCATGATAGATTCCACAGTGGCCTGTTTTAAATGGATGGTAACATAAATAATGGAACCAAAAAAAGGTCAACTTAGCACATTTAAACCAAAAGACGCACACATGCAAATTAAAGTAAGATTAAAAAAATAAAAATAAATCAAGAGAGAACACAACATACTATTTGTGAATTAAAAAATTTCGAGAAGCAAAACCTAATGGCGTCCAAAATTACATTAAGGTAACTTAAGCATGAAGACTTAAGAAGATGTTAAAGGAATAAACAAACAACAAAAAAATAGGACACAACAACAACAAAAAAAGAAAGCATTGAAAATCATTAGTGATTAGTAAGACCAGAAGTTTTCAAATTAAAGTGGCTTACTGGTTAGGATATTGTTACTCTCACTATAAAATAAAAAGTGAAATGATTACTAAGGGTTATAGGGTAAAAATGCACAAGATGTTTTTTGTAAATGTAAATTTCCAAGTTTTGACAAACTGAACATTAATAAATGCATTTAAAATATCAAGTGTTTACAAAAAAATTCATACTCTTGCCCTAAATAAATGGACATTTAATGGAAGAAGATTCAATATCAACTACTAATTTTCTAGGTGTTTCCAAAGAACAAAATATCCACCTCGGGGCTAATTCCAGCCCCGCGGTCAGTGTAGTCTCATTTCCCTTCCTCGGTTCACAGAGCCATCAGGGAGCAGCTGACACGTCAGCAGCTAATGATTGAAAGATTTACTCTTTCAACCAAACAGGTTGCCAGTAAGTGGAAAGATAAATCATTCACACATTTAGCCTGAAGTGTGCCTCTTTTTATCACTTAAAACATCCCCACCTGACACAATGAAAAGCCTGAATGCGTCAACGAAAACACTAAATGCGTAAATACTAAAATGTGTAAAATGCAAACCACCCTCTTCTTGAATAGGACTGTCCATAAAGACGCCCGCTATCCCCTCCTCCTAATTCATTCGTAAATGTATAAAACCCCAATTAAAAAAATAAGAAGCCGAGCAGGATTACTGTCAGACCCACCAGGGTTACGGTCTAAAGTTCGTAGGAAAAACAAACAAAAGCAGCCAAGGAAATTCTCAAGAGTAATAAGAAGACACAAGTCTGACTAAACAGTGAAGTATATTTAAAACCTCAGTAATTTTTAAAAATGCAGTTGGAACGTGAGTAAACACATTACTGAAAAAAGACAAAGCTCAGAAATACACCTAAATTCAAAGTGAAAGGTAACAGACGATCAAGTTGTAGCTGCCTGTCCGTGGAGACGAGAGTTCCCCACTCAAAGGGGCCGGGGTAATCGGGCAGCTCCGCCGGCCCGGCAGCTGCCGCCCTGACTGCGCCCCCCTCTGGCCGGCACAGGGGAAACTCTTCAAGAACCAGGCTGCGGCGAGTTCCGGGAAGGCAGCCGTAATGCCAGAAAACGAGCCTCAATTGGCCCACACCATTCACAGTCATTCCACTGCTCTGCCAGCTACCGGAGCGCGGGGGGCAGGGCGGCCCCCCCGCCCCCGCCCGCAGGTGATCATGTGACCACGCTGTGGCCAATGAGATGCCCCTATCCTTCCCATTGTGGGTGTGGCTGTATAAGACGATGGGTAGAACAGCCATCTTGTGATAATGGAGGGAAAGCCAAGAATATCCCAGGGACGCTCACCCAGATCCATCAGGCCTGGGACTCCCAGCCTCTGAGGTTCTCACGATGCATGAGAATGAACCCCTACCATTTATGCCTCTTGGAGTCACTGTTTCCTGCCACCAAAGCATCCTAATTCAATAACCAGCTGTGAAAAAAAACATTTGGTACCTGACACTGCACCCATTACTCTCAAAATAAAATGTAGATGGATCGAAGATTTAAGGAAGTACTAGAAAGAGAGATGGGCACATTTTCACAAGTTTTAGAAATGAGGACGCAGGGCCATCCCAAGTATGATATAAAACCCAACAGCTGTAAAAGATGGACAAACTCTACATGTAAACATAATTCTATACTAGATAAACACCATAAGCAGTCAAAGAACCGACACACCTGTAAAAAGATTTAGGATGTGTATCACTGGGGCTCATTTTTTTAAAGCTTAGAGGCCACGGACATTTCCCTTTCTATAAACTAAATCCTTTAACAGAATTTCCACGCGCTGGTCTTTTCTCTTATTGATGTGTAAGAGCTGGAACATGTAACATAAAAATCTGCCCCGGGCCATGGATACTGTGAGGAACCTGACCAAACAAACCCCCCCCCGGGAAAGCGGGCCTTCCACCCAGTGCACGATACGCACGGATAGCGTACTCCCCAAAATTAGGTCACAAGCCCCAAACTCCAAAACACACACGCAACACGTACACACACCCAAGGAGGGGCGAGTATACTCATCGGACAGGCCTTCCAGAGCCTCAGGCACCGGAACTGCCCGACAGACAACATCATCAAAGCAGCACAAAGCGTGCGCTAAGTGTCCAAAGGGCAAAAAGAGCGTGTGACTAACAGGAAGACACAGCGCCGGAAAAATAAACAATTTCAGGCCCATCGGCTGTGACGCATGGCGGTGGGGGCGGGATGGAGGGAGGATGCCAGCCCAGCGGCTGCCAGGACGCATCTGACCCCTGACCTCTCACCCCGCGTCTTCCTGGCAGCCGCTCACCTGACCTGCGCTCACCTGCTCTGCCCTGCCCCGCCCAGCGGGCCGGAGGCCGCTTCCTGGCTGAGCAACACGGGAGCCAGGAGCGGCAGCTGGAGTCCACTGTGCCGCCTCCCTGCGCCCTCCCCTCGTCATCCCCAGGCTCGGACCCCCGGCGCCCAGCTGCTCTGCCCCTACTTGTGTCCCCAGCACGACGGGTGTTGGGAAAGGAACCCTGGAGGAGGCAGGACTCGGTCCAGCACCACTACAACTGGGAGCTTTGCCTTCATGAACAAACAGGAGGACATTCAAGGTGCAAGAGAAACAGACTGAAAACCCCCAATGCTGATACGCAGGAACTTCAGCAGAGCGCAGTGTAATTAACGTGGCAACTTTTAAAAGAAAATCTAATTGCACTGCCCAAATGAACCTGCCCACCATTTTCAGTGGCCCCTTTCTTTCTCGTGCTGACGCTCACCTTTGGCAAAGGCTTCTGGAAAGCTTGCATGGCCAGGAGCAGAGGGGCCGCTGTGGTCCAGTTATAGTACCTGATGCGAAAAAGTGTGACAAACGTCAGACCAAGGCGCGGGCTGAAAATCTCACAGCATGAGAAGGGGTCTTGGGAAGTTCTAGAACTGCAGCTGGGTCCATGAAGAACCCAAAACTGCTGCCAATACCCTAGCCCTGTCCCACGTGTCCCACCCTTGTCGTGGCCACAACAGGGGCCAAGCAGCTGTCCGGGCAGCGGCCACTGGACAGCAACCCAAGGCCCACGGCGCACCAGGTCACCCACGTGCTGGTGGCACTGCCTCCCACGCTTCTAGGAAAAGGCCACCAGGCTCCCTAGCTTCACATGGCCTCGCCTCGGGGAGAAAAGCTTGCCAGCAGGCTACGAGACACCTGCCCGTCCCTTGACCTTAGACGAGGAAGCTGTCCGGGGTGGAGACACAGTCTCTCCTGTAACACCTGCAGGCTCTTGGGGCCCACGTCCCGCAGACCTGAGGCAGTACATGGTCCACCATAAAATCGAGCACCGAGGACCACGGAAATCCACGGGATCGATGCCGACATCGCCCTACTAACCCTACGGCACCACAGTTATTGCCAATAGTGAATTGGCAATAATGCATTTTAACAATACATAAAAAATATGTAAAGATATAAAATAATTTCTAAGGGTCGTTGTCTGGGTCTCTGCATTCGAGATTAAAACTGAAATGGTATCAGCTACTGTGAACATGACTCTCAGGACAAACTTACTTATTCCCGATCTTCACCACCAGATTGGGGTCGTCGATGAGGGCAGGGTTGTCCGCGAACTGCTGATACGACACAGCTTGTTCCAGAAATGCTTCTGGGAAAGCAAGCGCAGGGGACAGGGGAAAAGATACGGAAAACGTGGTTAAAAATATTAGGTCTACTTTCACTGGCTCCTGTTCACAGGTAAGTTTTCTGAGAGTTTATACATTCCGGCGGGCAGGTGACTCTTCAACTGCATTAGTAAAGGAACTTCGGCTTGTTTGGGGGCCACGCCTGCACCGAATGAAGGGAGCCCGGGGCAGACTGAGGATGTGAGGGAAGCGTCCCCTTAGCTGGGGTGCAGATGTTTACGCAGGGGCAGCAGTGTGGAAAATACAGTCCCCGTACGCATCTGCGGAAGCAGATGAATGGTAAGTGGGGCTCGGAAGCCAGGAGACCTGGGTTTAGGTCACATTTATTGCTGTGACCTTGGGCAAGTGGTTAATGTCCCCAAGCCTCAGTCCCCTCATCAGTCCCATGGGGATACACCCTCGGGAGCTATGAGGATGGAAGAGGCCATGAATAAAAGTGTCCTGCCTAAAACAAGGGCTCGCTCAAGTGTCACCAGGTGGGGTCCTGACCACTGTCACCTATAGGAAGTGCAGAGGCCCGCGTGAGGCCCAGCCGCTGACCCAGCCCCACTCGTGTCAGGGCTGGCGGAAGGCCCAGGTCAGGAGGCGACTTCCTTTCATCATCACCTGGCTGATGGATTAGCAGGTTCAGGGCCCAGAGTAAGGGGCCCTGGTCTTTGCTAACAAGTAATTCACAAAGCCATCGAGGGACCTCAGGATGGAGACAGGGTCTGGGATGGCGTCTCACGCAGGAAGGTGGGCATGAGCGGCAAAGGGAAGAGTACAGGACCAGGCAGCAGTGGGAAGGAGGAGTGGGGGCGGGGCAGGGGGGACACCCAGGTCTCCTCAGGGAATGTGTCAAATGGTGCCAGCTGGCTGCACTGACCAGGGTCTGGGGCCACCTCACCGCATGACTGTCCTAAGACACTGGGAAACCACTTTATGAACGTGGCGGACGCTGTGAATTCGTTCACCCCTGAAGCCAACCCTAAGAGCACCCTTCGGAGCCGGCTGGGAAGTGTCCCTGGAGGTGCCCAGAGGCCCCCCCCCCGCAGTGCACTGTGTCCCCACCGGCTGCAGGCTCCTGCGCCTCTGCAGGGCTGGCGCGGGCCAAGGAGACACACACACGAGGCGGGGCAAACACGCCCGGCGATGAGAGACCCCAATGCACTCGCTGCCTGAAGGCGCGTGTGAGCACCAGAGCCCTGCGGTCAGCCAAGCGCACAAGCGCAGGCCAGCAACACTGGGTCATGAGCAGCAAGGAGTTGTTGGTGCTCCCAGGAGCCCGACCACGAGTCCTGGCGCAGACCTGGAGCGGACCGAGTACGGCAGCCCGGGCTCCTGGACCTTCCGACCAGTGGCCACAAGAGGGCGCTCTTGGCTTGAAGATCCGCTCCAAAGCCCAGCGGTACCTGTGGTTATCTCCCTGTTGTCACTGAGGCCACCGCAGAGGGAGATGGCGATGGATGGCAGGTCCCTCAGGCCGTCGGAGGTGCTCTCCACACCACTGTCAACACCGGAGCTGCCCACGGACTGTGGGGACTGATTGGCTGACCGGGCTCCGTTGTCGGCATGTTTGGGGAGCCCAGAAGGATCTCCGCTGGAAGGAGGCAGAGGGGAAGGCGGTCAGAGGGTTTTCCTGGCCTCGGGTCTCCCAGACATCAAAAGACTCTCGCAGTCTGCTCCCCCACAGACTAGCAAATGGCTTCACCCAGGACAGACATGTCAGTAAAGCGCCGTGAGAAGCCAAGACAAGTGAGGTGAATTACCTTGGGAAAGGATACACTTCCGCCTGTCACATCTCCTCGTACCCCCTCCCAGACCCACGGGAAGAGAACTGAAGAGGCAACGCTCTCCTGGGAGGCCACGGCTCTGCGCTCATACCCTCCCTGCGAACCCCACGAGGACTAAAGATGTGCCCCTCAGGCCCTGGGACACCCTCTCCTGGTAAGAGAGGCCAGCCACGCCGGTGCCCACTTCTGGCCACCGATTTGCGCTGTGGGCCGCGGACTGCCGCAACGCAGCCTCGGTGTCGTCAGTGGGGACAGCCCTGTGCCTGCGTTCCTGCTGCAGGGGGGCAAAGCCAGCCCCACAGAGACACCACCCCCCCCGCGCTCTGTCTGCAGAGGAAGCCCCCCGTCTTCACTAGCTGCTTTCTCCGGTGCACCAGGAGCCTCCTGCTGCCTTTCTCACTTTCTGATCAAAAGGCAGGAGAACGCAGACTCACACAGATTCCCAGTCAGACTCCAGAAAGTGACGTGAGGAATAGAAAGAAATTTTACTTTTTTGGAAAATACAGGGCAGCCACCTCGGGGTCCATGTCTGTGAGGTCATCCAGGTAGACGCCGTCAGCACCAAGATGTCTGCTGCGTTTGTCTGCGAGAGCACGGGGTCGAGTCAGGACGCCATTCCTCCAGAAACAAGCCCATGGACTCCTGAGAGTCCCCAGAAGGCACTTCTGAGCACCGCACGCAGCTGCGCTCAGAAGTGCCCACACTGGCCCCAGCGCCCGCTGTCAGGGGCCTGCTGCAGAGCATCATGGGAGAGGCAGGCGCCCCAGTCTGCATGCAATGCCATCGCTCGCTGAGCGCGTGGCCTGGACCGAGTCACCCGACTGCCAAGCTTCACTGCCCGTCTGTGAAGTGCACTCACTCCACTGAAGCAATTACCGCCACCATCCTTAGGTGGCACAGCTGTCACAGAGCCCAATACGTGGGAGCACAGCGCCCACAGGTGCGCTGACTGCAGACCTCCTGCTTACTTCTGGCAGAGAATCGTGTCACTGGTTCCTAGGCACGTAGAACCCTGTACGAAGCTGGCTGGCTGACAGGTTAGGGGTGACATCATCACTCTGACGTGCAACCAGGTGTGCATTAAGCTAGAGTTTACGGGGCCCTACTGGGTGCCAGCCACTACTGAAAGCAGCGAGGAAACAAAAGTAAACCAGACCAGAGTCTTGATCTCACGGAGCACTTATGTTCTACTACGGTGTCAAGCAAAACAAACACACAAATGAGCATCCGAAATGTGAGGAACGGAAATTCAAACCAAGGGATGCACTAGAGAGAAACTGAGGTCCGGGGGAGAGGGGACCAGCGGAGCTGAGTGGCCCAGCATGTGCCAAAAAGGACCTACTTCCTCTGGAGCTCAGCACCCCCGAGCTGTAAGATGAGGAGGTTCACTACGTGATCCCTAAGACCTCCTGCACGTCTCATTTTCTACAGCTAAGTCCTCATGATTAATATCCTCAGCAAAGGGACACGATTGAACATGACAGATGTCACAGCTCAGTGCTCTGAGCTCCTGAAGGGAGGGCCGTAACTGGCGGGGCAGCACGTCTGCATGGGGGAACCGGGCGGGGAGCCCCAGCCCCGGCCGTACCTTTCCTCCTGGAAGGCGAGTCTGCCTTGCCCGCCATGGCAGACAGGGCTTTGGACTCCTCGGTGGGAGGCAGCGGCGGGGCCGTGGCGCCCAAGGCCTCAGGGTCTTCCTCGTTCACAAAGTCCTGCTCCACAGGTGGCTGCATGGGCGGCGCCCCGGCCGAGGTCGGCGACTGGTCGCTACACGCGTCGGAAGACTCACTGTGAATGGCCTGGAAGTGCATCTCCTCACAGATTTTCCTGCTGCTCAGCGGGCTGGAATCCTTCATCTTGTGCGGAGACGCCTACAAAGGGGCGGGGAGAGAGGGGCAGGGGGCTCAGAGCACAGGCAAACAGGAAAACTAAGTTAACCAAGGGACCACAATTAGCCAAAAAAGGATCTGCGGGACTGTCCACACTGGGCAGGAGACCCCTAAGCCGCGGGGGTCACATGGTGATTTCCACACCAGCCACAGCAAAGGCGCTTCTATGGACACAAAATATCCACCGGCAAGCGGGAGTGAGCGAGACCAGGAATGGCCAGCAGGTGGCAGCAACCCACACGCCCACCAGGAGAACGGCACACACACAGTGGGCGTCTTGCAGTAACGAGAATGAGGGGCAAATGCGTCCAACGATGCGACGAATCTGCAAAACTACTCTCTGCGGTTAGAGAGTCAAGACCACGTCTCTCCCCGCAGACGGTCAGTATGAGCAGTAACTGCCAAGGCGGGGGCTTCCCAGTGGGTTCTGCTCCTCGGTCGGGGTGCAAGTCACATGGACACGTTCACAGTGGGGAAATGTATTGACCTATGTACACACTTACGATCTGGGCATTTCCAGGTACTGTATTTTGCCATGTATAATGCACACTTTTTTGCCCAAATTTCTGAGGGAAAAATAAGGCTGGGTGTTATACATGGGTAGTCCTGATTCCGTATCTATGTAAATGTTTCCAATTCTTTTATGGATGCCTATGTGTTAAAAGTGTAACTCCAGAAAGCAGTAATGATATCCACATGCATGGAATACGATAATCAGTTTTGTTTCTACACATACATACATAAATAGAATTTAAAAATTAAAACAAAAGATTTTTTTTCCCTTTACCTGAAGGTCTGGGCTGAATGTGCAGGATACATGGGAGTGCATTATACACGGCAAAATACCGTATGTGTGTAATTTCACCCCCAAAATGTGAGTGACTAAGTGAAGATTTATTTGGTGGCTGGTTCACATGAATGGGAAATTAGCATTTCTGGTTCGGCCTCTCCAAGGAGTTTCCAGTTATGGAAAAGGTTCATCCAAACAAAAACTGAAATGCAATTTGCGCGCCAGAACGGGGGCGGGGGTGCAGTGTTCAGCCCGGCACCTGGTCTCGCGGCCCCGCACCAATGAGTGCAGAGCTGCGACAGGCCTGTGGCTAAAGCTTTTTCCAGAAGTGGTGACTCTGCACTTTTCTGCCGTTTCCCCAGCAGCCAGTGACATGGACTTGTGACGATGGTTGGCTGGGTCAGCACGAAGCTTGTGGGCAGAGAAATAAGCATTTTCTGTGAAAGCTAAATATAGCCTAAAAAGGGCATGAATCCACAACGTCAGCCCTGACGGACCTCGACCGAGCTGCCCGTCATGAGCCAACAGGAGTGCGTTCAGCCCTCACCCCCCACTCATCCGCTCACTCATTCGGGCCATACACATTTAGTGGGGATACAAGAAGCCGTGGCATCTTCCAAGGGCCTTAAAATCAGTTAAAGAAAAAAAAAAAACCTTTGAAACGTAATCGCATAATTCGAGATTTTTAAAATACATTGGAATATAAAATACAGCTTCTTAAGAGAAAACCCTGTGTCCATCTCACATTTTTAGACACTGCCTTCGGCCTGCGGCAGGAACCGAAGTTCCAGGAAAACCACTTACTTTTGCAGCTTGTGGCAGCTCCCCCCAAAGCCAGAGCATTTCCGGGTTACTCTTCTGCATCGTCCTATCCATGGACTTACTGACCAACTCTGAATCGCTTTTAGGTGTGGAAGGCCGGGACCCTGAAGGACTTAACAAAACACAAATCTGTGATTACAGTGGGCAGAGAAATTTTTTTTTTAATGTTTTTGGCCCAGAATTATATGGTTCAAACAGCCCAGGAGATGCGCCCAAACCACCATTCCCTTATGACAGCGATCTTCAACCTTTTCCATCTCAGGGCACACATAAACTAATTCATAGAATTCTGCAGCACCCCAAACAATATATTTTTTGGTAGATCTGACCCCCCAAAATAGGTATAATTTTGATTCACTCCCAGCAGACGGCTTTTGTGTTGGCTGTCGTCATTGTTTTAATTTAGCAATCTAAGGGAAAAGAAGTCAGTGCCCTGGACTAAAGAGTCGAGTATCGCATGTTTTCAAAGTTCCGGCGGCAGCACACCGACTGAAAATTGCTGCCTTATGAGCATGGCCTCGTGGCATGTCCCTTCTGTGGCCGCCAGGGGTCCAAAGGACACCTGTCCGGGTGGAAGGTGCTCCCAATATGGGTAACCTGGTCCCAATCTACTGCCAAATTCCAAGTAGAAAAGACGAGAAGTAGCATTAAAAGGGGAAAATTGAAACAGAGAGAGATGAGAGGCTACAGGAAAAAAATAGAGTTTTTCTTTACTTCACAACCAGCCATCCTCCCCACCCCCACCCCCCAGCGCACCCCTGTGGCATTCCCACCTTCCACTCACTCCAACAGCTGCTGAAGGGCCCTGGCCATCGCTGACACGTGCCCACTCTATATTTAAAATACAGGCTAGAATCTACACTGGCTTTGAAAAGAGGAAATTGCTTCGTGTGCCAACTTTACCACAAATGCCAGATGCCACAAACTTGCTAATGTGGCAGGGGCCTCCACACTGAAACTTTACCATATTATACCTTCCAGGAATGCTGCAAAGATTCCTGCCTGCTAAGACTCCTTCTGTTACAACGTGTCACAATGCTTCATTCTCAGGCCAGCATTTAAGTGGCTGTAGCTTGTGTTCTCACTTCTGTGTTTTTTCTACCTTTACTTTCAAGACAAGAGTCTGAACAAAGTCGGCCTTCTGTGCAGCCAGTCCGCCTGCCAAGAGGAACCAAATGAGCTACAAAGTCCGCACAGGACTCTAAACACACAGATGGGGAAAACAAAATATCCCTTTGGTGATCGCTTCTCTTTACTCTCCTGCATCATTTCCTCTGGAGTAGGATGGCAGCTTTCAGGTACAGCCAGGAATACAGCTGCCACAGGCTTCCTCTGCATAGTGTTTCAACTCCCACTGATGCGCCTGCCCCCCTCCCAGTTACAGTCACTCCGCTGGAACACAGCCTTCCCGTCAGGACAAGGGGAGCTCATGGATGACACATAACTTGTATCAAATTGGGACCCTCAGTGGCTAAACTGACCCTGCTTGTCCTTATTCAAGCCACTGGGACCGAGCACACTAAGCCCGCTCCCTTCCCTCCCACTCTGAGGTGCACAAAGGCTACTTCCTTCTCCCGAGGTGCCCTCTGCTCTCCTTCCATCCACGCGATGGGGTGCTATGGGGTAGCCCCCCGGGTCTGTTCCACCAGTCTGTGGGGAAAAGGGCCCTGAGATGGCATTTCATGAGGGCACATAAAATGGGACACATCCCCCAACACACACGCTTTCCTGCCCTTCAGGAGTTAAGTCCGTGAGCAGGAACGTTGGGACCGCCACGTCTGAGTGGCAAAGGGTTATCACTTTCCAGCCTCTCTGTTTCCTCTAGGTCCACCATTCTGCTTTTCTCCAAAGGGTCATTGCTGTCCTGACGCTGTGGTGTCCACAATTATACATTCAGTATCTGTGAAGCATGCACAGAGAGGATCCTGGTCTCCAGGAAGGGGCCTTTGTACCTACAACTGTAACCTGAGGCCACGCCCCCACTGGGATCCTCAAGGAAGATGACCTCCCACCCTCACCAGGGCTGCACCCAAACCACAAATCACTTATCTAAAAAGCCCCTACCATTCATCATACTGATCATAC
>PVJD01014592.1:14091-28534 GCA_004026545.1 Mormoops blainvillei
GTCTCCCGCAAACCTTCAGAGAAGCAGATGGCAGGCCAGATTCGGCCCCGGGCTGTCTGTGGCTTGCCAGCCTCCGCTCTAGAAGAATGCAAATGCCGAACACGGTACCAGGGCGCTTCCAAACTCCAGAATGCCGAACACCCTCGTCCTTCCTTCCGTAAAAAGCCACAAGGCTGCCAGAGGCCTTCAGGTTTGCAAACGTACTCTCACAAAGAAGCCAGCCCCCCCACCCCCCAACCCCCGTGAAAGGCACAAACAGGCTGCACATCCCACCTCTCCCAGGCGACACGCCTGCCGTTCTCAAAGGAGTCTGCACCCAACACACACTCCCTCACTCTGGCTACTCGCTGTGGGGTTCAACTGAAGATGAATTAGCCCAAGACTCCCAACGATGCACGTGACTGACGAGAAAGATCATTCCAAAGTTTTCCATGATCAAACATTAGACTTCTGCGATCTGGGGTTGCTCCAAAAAGTAAGCTTACAAGGTCGTGGACTGATTTTCCTAAGTAATGCATTTATATTAGCCCTACAAGTGTTCAGTGTTTTTGCCAATCCCAATGAGGCAGAATGGTTATAACTGCTCACAACTCAGTTTACCTCATTTTAAAATGAACTTTCGCCCTGGCTGGTGTGGCTCAGTGGATTGAGTTGCCGGCCTGCAAACCAACATATCACCAGTTCGATTCCCAGTCAGGGCACATGCCTAGGTTGCAGGCCAGGTCCCCAGGAGGGGGTGTGCAAGAGGCAGCCACACATTAATGTTTCTCTCCCTCTCTTTCTCCTTCCCTTTCCCTCTCTCTAAAATTAAATAAATAAAATCTTTTTTTTTTTAATGGACTTTCTTCTGTACATGTTACTTCTGAATGAAGTACACCTGAGATTTGGTTCTTTAATCAAAAAGAAAAAGTTTCCCATCTAGAAATTAACCATAGCTTCATTCACTAGAGTTTTAAAGTAAACCCCACAAGCCCACAAAGCAAGAGTGCAGGTCGGGGGGTGGGCAACCCTGAGGGAACAGGGCAGATATCTGAGACCCCTGCATTGTACAAGAGGACAAACATATGATCCTAAACCTTAGGATCTATCCTATCCTCATCTCCAAAACTCTGTTCTAGAAATGCTGTGAAAGTACCTGATGCCATTATTCAAAAAGTCTAATGAGCTATTTAAATAGTTATAATAATTTCCATTATACTAAAGTGATGTCCTTAAAAAAAAAAATTGTAAACTTACTTGCTGAACAACCCTAGACAGAGAACAAAAGATCATAGTCCCAATTTTTATTTCATTATTCTATTTTCAAAGCACTCCACAGAATTAGGAAGAATCAAATGCTCAATCATAATTCCCAGAGAGTCAAAGTCAGTACATGAAAGAGAATCTACAAATGTTTAAAATGAAAGCAGAACAGGAATCTATACATATTTTCATCATAAGTAATTTAATTAGTTAGTGAAATCGATTTGTAAGAGTTAGATCCAAATTTTCACTTCATAGAATCTATATGCATTGCTGCATGAGTAATTCTGGCTAATGGTAAAATAAATCTGAAAGAATTAAGCGAAATATTTTGTTATCAAAGATATCTGAGTGGGGAAGTGGTCGCTACCTTTCCGAAGCGAGGAGGAGGGACGGCTGCGGAGGGCAAGAAATAGAAAGTCCTCCCTCGGCGACGCCTGCCGGGCGCGGGGAGCTCCTTTCGCGATCGAGCGGGCTCCTGGATACCGCATGGTGCACATTAAGAGGAGAAAAGGTCACAGGTCAATCAGAGGAAATGAAAGTTCACATAAACCACAGGACCACTCTCAACGATCCCATTTGTAAGAAGAGGAATATTACTTACAAATATTCATTTGTAACTGACAGTGACAGAGGACATGCTGAAATCACTCAGAAATCAACATGGCCCTGGCTGGTGTAGCTCAGTGGATTGAGCAACAGCCTGCAAACCAAAGGGTCGCCAGTTCGATTCCCCAGTCAGGGCACATGCCTGGGTTGTGGGCCAGGTCCCCAGTAGGGGGCGCGCAAGAGGCAACCACACATGGATGTTTCTCTCCCTTTCTTTCTCCCTCCCTTTCCCTCTGTCTAAAAATATAAATAAATAAACAAACAAACAAGCAAATAAATAAATAAAATAAAAAGAAAAGAAATCAACATGAACTTCCTCAACTGCAAAAACAGGAAAAACTGCCCAAAGACCCATTTCACTCTCTAGTTCATTCATATGCTCATAAAAGATTGTTTTTCTCTGGTCAAAATTTAGGTTTTTACCCAATCACTGCAGTATGTGGTTTGATTATTTGTGCTGTCAGCTGTCTCTTTAAAGAAAATACATAATTCCAAGGATGGAGATTATCTATTTGCACCAATTTGTAATTGCATTTGACCGTGGTCAAATCCATGTAATCTGACATGGTCATCACACTGGATTCACGGAGTAAAACATGTAAGACTGAGAAAACCTATTCGGGGTTGTGTTGGAAACATTTGTTTTAAATTCTTTAAATTAATAAAGAGTGTTTGAGCAGACTTTTCAGCCTATCAGTGGTTTCTACCCATTCCACATATTTTCTTCCAGAAGTGCTGTTTTTCGCCCTGGGGTTCGTCTCCACAGACCCCTCAGGTTCTGCAAAGGTCCAACAGGACAGCCACTGGCTGCAGGTGACTGCTGGGCACGTGAACCGTGACTGCTCCAAACCGACAGGTTCTGTGCGTGTGACACACACAGCGATTTCAAAGACTTAGTACCAAAACAGAATAGGAAATATCTCATTATTAATGTTTGTAAAAACTGACTCCTTGAAATATTTTGGATAGACAGGGTCAAATCTAATATAGTCTCAAAGTTAATTTCTTCATCTTCTTTTTACTTTTCAAGTAAGTATGGCTGCTAGAAAATTTTAATTCACCTATGCGCTAGCATGGAGCTTCTGTTGGACGGGGCTGGTCTTCAGCCAGACAGACGTCAATGAGAGGATTTCGCAGGCCCCCAGCCCCACCCTGGCTGGCTGACAGTCACTGTCGCAGTCCTGGCTGGACCCAGGCACGCAATCCATCCAGTGTTCTTTGACCTCAAGGTCAGCACACCCTGTTCACCGTGCTACATTATTAACGAGGGCACCAGGACCCGCGTGCAGGAGACGGGCTGCAGGCATGTGCCGAGCTCACAGGGCCGCCCGCACGTCCATTTTAAACCAGGAGTCAATCAAACACATCAAGAATAAGAAGAACCCAAGGAAGTCACTCACTGTCACTTAGATTACCATTTCTCAGGCTCCTTTCATTATCACCAGACTCCTGGGCATTTTAAGACAGTTTTTCCCTCCCTCTGCCATGGAACTGCCATGCCGGGGATGCACTGGGGACCTGTTTGTGTGTTGCGGCTCATCACAGGCCACAGACCAGCACAACGCCTAAGACGGGTTTTGCCACCCATGAACCAATTTTCACTGCAATGGGCGGCTATCGCCCCTATTGAGAGGGCATGATTTAGATCTGTCCCCTCCCCCGGTCTTCGGGAAACTGCCCAGAAGGGCTCACATATGTTTTCCCAGGTTCCACCGGCTTAAAAAGTCTCGGGAGTCTCAGTAGGGTGATCAGCACACCAGGCAGCTCTGGCTTCCCAGCTTCTACCGGAAGTCGAGGCCAACTTGAGAGCTCATTCCAGGGAAAGAAGCATCCTTGAACTCGGCGGAAAGATTTGAGCTCGGGCAGAGGGCGTCATCCGACCAGCCCCGTGTGACCTCAGCAGTGCCTGAGGCAGCCTCGCTGTCTGAATCTTTAGAGTTAAGTATCAAGACAGGCGGTCGTCACCTGTTTTCTGCAGGTGGCGATCAGCGTTATGTCAGCTGACTTTCTGTGTCAGCAAAGGGAGCCAAGAGCTGCCTCTGGGTCGCGGTTCTGACGTTTGAAGGTGAGGACCTGAACGGGTCGCTTTAACCCCCCGCTACACCTCCTGCTCTAAGCCGCGTTTTCTCCTGGGACTGACTTCCCACCCTCTGAACGAGGACCGGTGAACACACCCACCCACACGCACACCACAGTAGCTCACCTGGCACTGGGTGACCACTCTTGATCGGAATTCGAGTACGATGC
This sequence comes from Mormoops blainvillei, assembly GCA_004026545.1. NCBI lineage: Eukaryota > Metazoa > Chordata > Mammalia > Chiroptera > Mormoopidae > Mormoops > Mormoops blainvillei. Next base: position 18,190 of record PVJD01014592.1, read on the forward strand.
CGACTGAGGGTAAGTCATGGCCGGGGAAAGGTTCTCCTTGGGAACATCTTCTTGGAATGGAGGTATATCATTAGAAAGAGTTCTGGTTTAAAAAAACAATAACAATTAAAGTCAAAGGGTTATTAGCAACAGGTTCATGACAGGCACGTTTCCATTTTTTTTCCACGATTACCTCTAAGTGCTTTGTAGAGTCACGGGGTCGCTTTGAACCACCCAGGCAGTGCAGAGGGAAAAACCGAGATACAGACACATACAAATGTGTTTTTTGCATTTAGGCTTTGGCTGAATTAGAAACGTAACATTATTTGGTTCAAGTGCGTGGACTTGCCCACGCGCACAATGACAGCCCTGCGTGTCCTTTACGTTGTAATACCTTATCCGGTCACCTTTCACATATCATCTCACAAGGCCTGAGAGGCAGACCGGGCCCCAGACTGGACCCCGGGGTTATAAAATTGGGTTATAAAACTCATGCCATGCATGGTAGGAGCTCCTGAATGACCAAACGCCTTCCACGTTTCATCCAGCAAAATAAACAATATAAATCAAAGGTATCTTCAAATTACAAAATGACTGCCAATCTACCTCATTTCAAATATATCATCCTCATTACGAAATATGATTCACTGTTTTACTCAGGCCAAGACCATCTCTCCGCATACATGAGGTTACCTGAAATACTACCTATCACTACGTTTTGGAATTAAAAGACCAACCACCTGTTTCTGAGCCTACAGCAGATGAGAGGCCAGGGTCAGAAAAAGCAACACTGCCAATCTGCCTTTATTTTTAGCCAGGGGCAGAAATACTCTCTTCCGAACAATGCAGCAGGGGGACATTCCCGATGTTCCTTATCCCTTCTTTATGTTCACAAGATACAAAACAATTATCAAACTTACACTGAATTACATAAAAATTGGAAACATCAAATATTCTTTATGAATGAGTTCTGTCTTTCAAAACTGGCACCTTTCACCAAAATAGTAATGTACAGAAACAGAAGCTCACCACACTGTTAAAAGCAAAGAAAAACAAAATGGATGTCCACTAAAGTTTGGGCTCAACCAAAACCAAAAAGGAAAAGTCGGCACGTAGAGAAAACTGGTCATGTTCTACACTGACCTGTAATCCTAAGTCTATCACAGATCAGCCCCGGGCTACAAATCAGCCAAAGGCCGGGTACGGAGTTGGTGCCCAAATAAGAATAAGGAGGTCCTGAAACAATGGTTTTGTGCAAGAAGGATTAGTTTGCTCAGCTCCCGTCGGCCGGCTCTGTTCTGGAGAGCTGAAGGGAGCTGCCACCGAAGTCTGGCATCACCGACCGTCTCTTAGTTACAAGCTATGTCCAATCTTTGCTACTTGCCCTGACTGGTGTGGCTCAGTAGGTCGGCGCATCGTCCCACACACAAGAAGGTCGTGAGTTTGAATCCCAGTCAGGGCACATGCCTGGGGTGCGGGTTGGGTCCCTGGTTCGAGCATGAGCAAGAGACAACCAATCAATATTTCTCTCGCACATTGATGTTTCTCTCCCTCTCTTTCTCCCTCCCCTTCCCCTCTATCTAAAAATATGTAAATACTTTTTTTTAAAAAAATTTTTGCTACTGAAAGATTGGTTGGGTTCACAGGATTCCAAAATTCAGCCTAAAATGCACTAACAGAAGAGTAAGAATTCTGGGGGGGAAATGATAAGAATCACCTTAAAAAGTGACGTTGCCCGGCTCTAACGCGGGTCCTCCCTTTGACCGACACTTACCTACTGCTGTCCAGCAGGTCCGTCTCCTCATCGGAGCTCATCTCTATGGGAAACATGTCTTCGTCTTCCGACGTGTTCACATTGTCGTCTCTTTTCAGGCTGTCCAGCTGGGACTTTCTCCTCCTCTTTCTTCTCTTCTTCACTGAAGAGCCACTGGAAGGGGCCTCGCTGGGAGCTAAGACCGGAGCCGGCGTGTTGGAGTCCAGGCCTCTCACCCGATCGACAGAGTCCCTTCTCAGCTGGCACTCCATCCGCGAGGCTCCCTCAGACAGGATGGGGGATGTGGCCAGGTGCACGGGGATCACTTCCTAGGGGACAGAGGTATTTTTTTTTAAAAAGCCCTGTTCATTTGGGCTTAAGGAGCAGAATTGCGCCAAAGGCCAGTGTTCACGGAAGAGCCCCGGCACTGCTCAGGGACGGCCACGCAGGGTCACGTGGAGAGACGTCACAGTGACCTGGACAGACGACCAGAGTCAGCAATTAATTCACTAAATTTCGCTAGGTAATGAACTTGCCTTTTCATAATTATAACAAAGTAAGGTAACTATCAGTGATTTCAGGCCACCAAAATTCAACTTTGTCTGAACTATCAAAAGTATAGAGGAAAAACGGGGTTCTGAGTCACCACATCACCCTGGGAACTAGACTGTTTTGCATTTCAGCATTGGTAAGGGTGTGTGTGTGGAAGAGAGAACGTGTATGTATTTTTAATATGCACTGAATTAAGATGTCAATAATAATTTTGAGTAAAGCACTGGACAGCCCCTGAGCTGCGCCCCAAGTGCCTCCCCCTGCCAGGGGACACCCAGGTGTCCAGTAATTAGGCACTCACCCTTTTCCTAAAGACAAACTGAGCAGCTTGGGGTGGGGGGGTGGTATAAGGGGACTAAATGATAATAGAAAAGAAATACAATAAAAAATAAGTAAATAAAAATCATTTTTTTAAAAAAAGGAAAAAAATACCAGTCTGTCAAATTAATAGCTGACTGATGGTTCACCGGTGTTTTAAAAACCATAGGAATCATTTTGTTAATGATTCATTTATCATGAGAAACTTCTGGTAACCAGAAGTGAAAAATGCGTAACAGAGGGGACAGACAGAAAGCACGCCGGCGACAGTGGAAAGAGGCTTGGAGAACAGCAGGTGTGGGACAGACATAAAATCTGCACCGGAAGGGCTCGGCCTGAGGCCGGAAGGGGCAGGGAGGCCGTCTCATCCAGCTGCTCCACTGGCCCAAGGGGAGAAGCAGCAGAGCACACCGAGGCTGGGTTGGGTCAAGGGCAACTGAAAAGGGAAGGGGTGGAGCTCTGTGGTGGGCGGAAGGCGGCAGCCTGCAACGGTCTGGTGAGAAGGGACACAGAGTCCCCAGGTCCCGGCAGCCTCTCAGGGGCAAAAGGGTCATCAGATGGGACAGAACATACTCCTGACCCCAGCCACCTGCCAGCACCCTGTAAGGCCGGGCCAGCAGGCCCTCCGAGGTTCGCAGCCTCCTCACCCAAAATGCTTCCCCAGCTCTTACGGCATAACAGCTGTTGAAAGCCAAAGGGGAAACGAGTTAAAAAGGCAAGCGTGCATTTGAGGTGGGACGAGTTTCTGCCAGAGCAACTTTAGGAACTAATTCCTAAGTTCACAGCCTTCCCTTGGAATTGGGAGAAAAAGGGGCAGGCGGGCCAGGGTCCCTGACGGCCCCAGCGCAGTTACAGAAGATGGGAGGCACAGGGCCAGGATATCGGCCCCTTGTGCCACACCTGTGGGCAGGCCAGAAGGAAGCAGAATGTGAAATGGTTCTGTCCTGACACTACACGTGGGGACGTTTGCTCTGGGGCCTACAGCCCTTCCTTTTTGGCCAGCCTACCTTCCCTTAAAGGAATTAGTTCAGGGAGATTTTACTGAGGAATCACTACATCAGATCAGTTCCAAATGGCTTTCTCAGTTGAGTAAGAGTAAAAAAAGTGATTTATCTAGAAGAAAACATAGGGTTAAGTCTTTGTGACCTTGGATTTGGCAAGGGATTCTTAGATATGATACCAAAGCACAAGCAACGAAGACAAAGTAGATAAACTGGACTACATCAAACTTAAAAACTCTGTGCTTCAAAGGACACCATCAAGAAAGTGAGAAGACAACTCACACAATGGAAGAAAATATTTACAAGTCAAATATATTATAAGGGACTTGTATCTAGAATATATAACAAATTCTTACAATTCAATAATAAAAAGACAACCCAATTAAGAAATGAGCAAAGGATCTGAACCGACATTTCTCCAAAGAAGATATACGAATGGCCAAAAAGCACTTGAAAAGGGGCTCAACATAAGCCATCAGGGAGATGCAAATCAAAACAACAGTGACACACCACCTCGCACCCCCCACCACCCCACCCCACCCCCCACCTCCGGGATGGCTGTAATCACAAAGGCAGGTCACCAGTCTCGGACATGCGGACAAAAGGGAACTCTCCTGTGCTGCTGATGAAAATGTAAGTGGTGCAACCGCTGGACAAGTCTGGCAGTTCCTCAAACATTAAACACGGAGCGGCCATCTGACCCAGCAATTTCCCTCCCAGGTACTCGCCCGAGAGAAGTGGAAACATACGCGCATGTGAAAACTGGTCCACGAATGTTCACAGCAGCATTATTCACAAGGGCAAAAGGCCCACACGTGAAAGGATAAACAAAACGTGGTGTGGGGCACAATGGAGCGAAGTACCGACACACGCTGGAGCACGGATGACCTCGTGCTGGAACTGGATGACCTTGTAAACATTACAGCAAGTGAGAGCGGACAGGCATAAAGGGTCAGATACTACAGGAGCCCGTCTGTATGGAAGCTCAGAAGAGGCAGACTTACTGAGACAGAAAGTGGGTCAGTAGTTGCTTAGGGCTCGGGGGGTCGGGTGTGGGGTGGGGATGGGGAGGTGACAGCTACAGGGAAGAGAGTTTCTTCCTGAGGCAATGAACAAGATCTAAAACTGACTGTGGTAACAACTGCACACATCTGTGAAAATACTAAAAGCCACTGAGCTGTACACTTGAAATGGGTCAATTGTACGGGACAAGCATTAGCTCAACAATGCTATTAGGAATTTTTAAATAATTTTTTTTAAAAGTGATCTGGTCACTCACTAAACAAAAATTCCAACACTCAGCCCTCTGAGATCTGACACCGCAATAATTTATAAGCTTTGGACAAGGGTTCAGGCCAAGGCAATTCGGTTCTTCCGTCCCCCTGCGAACGGGGCGTACGGAAGCTGCCGGGGATGCCGGGCCGCGTGTGGACCCAGCACCCGGCAGCCTGTCTGGTCCAGGTCCCCAGCAGAGGCCGGCGCCGCCTCCTCCGCGGCCACACCGGCCACCCGCACTTCCGCTGCACACGTCCGCAGAAGAGACTGCTCGAAGCCCAAGGCTGGGAAGAAACCTGACCACCCAGCCTTCCTCACCTGATCGTTATCAGTCTCTTGAACGAAAAATGCTTCTCCATTATCTCCCAATTTCATGTGCAAATCCACAGACTCCCCGTTGATTTCTATGTCGACCTGAAAGGAAAACATGTGTCCCCACAGCAGGAAGTGAACCTCACGGGGGTGGCCCCGCCCCCACAGGCACACACACCGGAATGATACACAGGCCGCAAACACCCCACAATTCCCTCTCTCGGTCGGCCAGCCTGGTCCCACCTGTGCTTCCCCATCAGGAAGCGGGGTCTGCCCTCCCGCTCCACCCCGCCACCACCACCGCCTTGAGCCCGGGCAGCCTCGTGACGGCCTCAACGAGCAGAACCCCAGAGAAAGACACTAGGTGACTTCAGGGGCTAGGTCCGGAGAAGAATGCAGTGTCCACTCGGCTCTCTCTCTCTCTGTCTCTGTCTCTCTCTCTCTCTCTGGAGATGCTCGCCCCTGTGGCCAGCCACCACGTTGTGAGGATGCCCAGGCCACGTGGAAAGGCCAAGAGCCTCACGGGAAGCCGGCCAAGGGCCGCCGGCCGTGTGAGGGAGCACATCCCCCAGAGGGTCCTGGCCCCAGCCCCGAGTCCCCCAGGAGGTGCCTGGCAGTGAGAGCAGAGCCAGGCAGCCCTGCCACGCTCGGCCTGGACTCCCGACCACAGAGCCCCAGGAGCTCGGTGAACAGCGGGTTTATGCCAGGCAACTCCGGAGTCACTGACTCAGCCACAGTAACCAGGGCCATTTGAATTAACTGTCGATTCAGCCAACAGCCCTCTCCGCCGGAGAGCTGAACATCTGGGTCCACGAGACGCTCCGGACGCGTGAAGGCACAGAACCACGGTGACTTTATCTGCGGAGGGAAGCTCCCGCCCGGCCCGGGGCCCCAGGTTCTCACCACTTTCTCTCGGGAGCGCAGAACCCCCATCTTCCCAAAGCGGACGTGGAACGGCGAGCACTGCAGGCTCCCGTTGGGTTGGCGGACGACGATGATGTCAATGCACCCGGACAGGGTGGCAGGGTTCAAGCCCTTGTAGAGCTCCTTTACGGTGACGAACACCTGGCCCGCCAGCTGCCCGACGTAATTCATGGTTTGAGCCTAGAAAACAGGGCCAAGCAAGACACACACACAGTTACAATAATTCGGGGAAGGCCCTCGATCTAAAGCCAGTCAAAATGAAATCCTCATTTCAAAAAATGGATGACGCGTTCATTTGGTTCCCTGGCGTGGGTTGCGCACCCACCCCACTGCCCACCCGCCCGCACCCTGGAGGCCCAGGGGGCCTGACCTCCGTCAGCACCGGGCCCTTCCTCGCTGACATCAACAGTCCTCGCTCATGGCACCCTCACAGCCCCTGCCGCCTGCGCTTGCTCTGTTTCTACACGCAGGGTTTGCAGACGAAATCTCAAGACAATTGAGCACAGCCTGTATTTGACGCCTCTTAGTAGCCCCCATGTGCCAAACAGAATAGGTACTTAATTAGTTGAAAAAAAATTATGTTTACTCGACAAGGGAAAAAAGGTTGTTCTTCTGACCAAGCCCACCCTGGTCCTTGCCTGCCCATGTGACTCTCTTCCACACTCTTGGGAACATCTGCATTTAGTCTTGGTGTCTGCCCAGCTGGTCGGCTGAAGTCCACGCGGCAAACACCCACAGCACCTCCTCTACCAAGGGCCTGGTGCCGGGGACACCAAGACAAAGAAGACACAGTCCCAATCCACCGAAAGGACTCACAGGCTCGTGAAGGAGAGAGACGTAAAACACAGGTCCCTAAAATATGCGTCAGGGTCACTGTGTGTGTTCCCATAGTTTAAGTAAATGCTAAGAGAGCGAGGGCAGTGGACAGCGGAGAATGCGTCACAGAGGCTGGCCATGGGGCTGGAGGAGGACGGGACGCTTGCAGGTGAGAAGGCGGACGAGGGCCCTGCAGGACAGGTGTGCATGAGGTCACACACGCAGCCGTCCCTGCGGCAGAGAACGTGCAGGGGAAGGATAGCGCTTCGAAACCACACCAGGAGATATGGATGTTGCCATGTAGCGATGTGAAGCCACAGGAGACTCGGGAACAACACAGTGACGATTCAGACTGAGATCCAGATCACGGTAAAATAGAGGCAACTGACAAGAAGAGAAACTGAAGGCACTTGCTGGCTGTGTGTGTGATGGTGCAGACGAGGCGTCTGCAAGGTGAGTGACAGAAGGGACGGAGGCAAAGGGACAACACACCAGCCGCAGGGTCTGAGCGGCCTCTGTCCACCTCCCCGGTGCTGATCCACAGCCCCGCCTCCAGTCCCAGGGCGGTGCCTGAGGTCTCCCCGGCAGCCTGTCTCTGTGCCCTCCTCCTCCTCCCTCAGCTTCACTGTGCCGCCCCACCCACCGCCCTCCTGGCACCCGCTTCTCCCCTTAAGAATGAGGCTGCGCTTACTGGTCCTTCCCCCCTGGTCCCCGCCATCTTTTCCCTCCTCCCTGCGCAGAGCACTTTGGTGGACCTGTGAGATCATGTGGTTCAAATGCCTGAGGAGGAAAAGTTTGTGCAATGTGACTTCCCATCCACAGACCCCGAGACCTGGCCCTTTCTCCTGGCCCACAGGCCTCAATTCTCCAAGGTGTTGACCTCCCCACGGGGCACATGGGACACACTGAACCCGCCCACCTCAGGTCCCTTACAGTGATTCCAGCAGCCACCCTGCCTGTCCCTGACTAGCCCCCACTCAGTTTGGCTCTGTGACCTTTCTTGCTCTGATGTGTCTATTTTGCCATGGGTTTCCCCTGTCCGTGGGGGAAGCCAGATTCTCCTGGAGACCAAGGATCAAGCCTTGTCCTTCCAAGTTAAAAAAATGAAAAGTACCTTTTGGAAGCTTCACCCTAATCCCCATGACATAAGCAGAAGCGGTATTAGCATCCCCAGTTTGCAAATGAGGAAACTGAGGCCCAGCAGTGGCGGGTCAGATGGCCTGTGTGCCAAAAAGAACGGGGCCAAAAAGAACGGGAGACACAACTCTAACTCAGAGAAGAGTCAAAACGCAATGAACGAAGCCTACAAAAGAAAGAGCGCAAGGCAGCCCTCACTCCTCATTTTAGGACTTTAAACGACACCCTCTGGCTCAGTACTACCTTCCCACCCCCCAGGTGAGGAAACCAGCAACACATTCAGTAAACACGCAGAGATGTGCACACACCCGCCACCCTCAGACAAGGGCCACCGGGGTGGCCCAGTTTCCACCGCACACACAAGTCACGTGCCCACAAATATAGGAACCACGTCATTGCTAAGTGCGCTTAGTGGTGCAGGGAAACTAGCTTTGTGGAAAAGGGGGAGGGGGGACAGTCCCTGAAAAGACGAACATAAAATAGGATTCTGTGTGACCCTGATACCCCTTACGGGGGATTGTTTTATAAAGGAAAGTGTCGCCACAGCGTTCGACCTGGGTTCGGCCACACGGTGCTTACTGAGAGGTAGACCCCCGACCACAGGACCACGGGCGGGCAGGGCAAACAGCACCTTGCACGACTCCTTTCACACACTTCGCCTCGTGCTCACGTGACTTGCACAGTAACCCCACGGGCATGAGGCTTGTCAGGGGAGAAAACTGCAGGATGAGCAGAAGCGCAACGACGCAAATGCCCAGGATCACAGGTGGGCCAGCCGACATGGAATCCGGGCCCGGAATCCGGACCTGGACTCTGCAGCCTCCGCCACCCCTCCCCCACGGCTTCCCCTCACCAAGCCCCTCATGTGCGAGCTGTGCTCATCGCTAACGGCATGTGACCCCCTCCCTAGCAGTGACGTCCAGAACCCCCACCAGTGCTACTGCTGCCGCCAACACAGCTCTGGAGAAGCCCCCAGGACCTGCCAACCCACATTTTTTATTCACAAGACAGGGAAGCTCGTAGCCGGATGGGATGACCACGTCTCCGCCTCCTGGCTTCTCCTCGGTAAGATGAGGACCTTGGCCTAGATGACCTGGAGGTGCAATTCCAGCCCCGCTCACGCCAAGCGAGAGGCCGGGCTCCTTAACTCTGAGCAACTGAAAGAGCGTCTTTAATAATTTAAACTCGAGGTTCCTCTGCTCTCTTGTCCTCAAGGACAAAGCATCCCTCCCCCTCGTCAAGGAGCAAATTCAAGGCTATTGTGCAGAATCTAGAGGACTTTGACGCTGGCAGGATCCCGACTGAGTTGATGCGCTGGCCACCTGGTCTGAAAGGAGTAAGCCCAGAAATGAGACGTGATTGAGGCGGGCGTCCCCCGTGGCTGAGGTGGACAGAGCCCGGACTCGGGGCCCCCTCTTGCTGACTTTGCCTCGTGCCACGGGAACTGGCCTGCGCTCTCCTTCCTACGGCAAAGGGTCAGAAATTGCTTGGACAGCTTTACCTATCCCCTCTATTGCATAACTTATTTGCAAATCTGAAAATACTTCCATTTCCCAGCGGAAAACCTGTGCCCAATTCCTAACAAATGACAGCGTCGCGGCCCCGCCTGGCAATACACTCCTGCCTTCGGCATCTACACCCCGTGGCTGCGTTTGCCAAGCACCCGAGAGTTTGCGAAAAGGGAGAATACTCCCCCCTCCCACCTAGCAGGATGGCTGCTATCGCAAAGCAGGAAAAAGCAAGGACTGGCGAGGGTGTGGAGAAGCGGGAACCCTTCTGCACTGCCAATGGGAATGCAAACCGGTGCAGAGCACAGTGCGCTGATTCCTCAAAAAATTAAAACTGTGGCTACCATCCGATCTAGCAATTCCACTTCTAGGTATATATGCAAAAAAAATTGACAGCACGGTCTCAAAAGAGATATTTGCACACCCGCGTTCACAGCAGCATTATCCCCAAGAGCCAAGAGCTGGACACAACCTAATGCCCATCGATGAAGGAATGGATAAGCTCGTGGTACAGGCACACAATGGACTATTATTCAGTCTTAAAAAGGAAGGACATTCTGGTGCATGTTACAATATGGATGGACCTTAAGGACATTAAGCTAAGGGAAATGAGCCAGTCACAAAAAAAAAAAAAAAACAACAACAACATCCCAACACACACACACACACACACACACACACACACACGACACTGTATTATCTCACTTACACGAGGCGTAGCTGGAGCAGACGAACTCACAGGAACGGCCATGGGGAGGGGGAGGGGAGTG
>PVJD01014593.1:0-28417 GCA_004026545.1 Mormoops blainvillei
CTTAGGTTGTTTTCTCTGTATAGGTCACCCTTAAGCAGTTCCATTTCCCCTAGTTTTGCTTCAAACTTCAGGTCCAGCAATTTTCTTTAAAAATCCTTCCCTTCCCCAGCAACCTACCACTGTACCTCTTTTCTCCCAAATTACAGTACTTACTAAGTTCCTTGTGTTGAATGGGTTTTGGCCCTCATGTCTAATGCTTGTTTATGACAACTTCACCATTCTGAACTCTTCTTTATGATGGCTCTAGCTGCTTTCAGAGGGGATCTAGCAAATAGTTACATACAGGCAAATGTATGTTGGATATGAAACAAACAGAATGGGGAACAATGATCATGCTCCCTCCTCTTTTTTTAATGACTAGGTTAGCAAATGATTTAACTGTATTGTTGAGTTGGAGGCGGCAGGGTGTTTTCCCCAGAAGAACCAAATCTTTTCCATTCTTTTCCTCTTATATATTTTTAATATAATTTTCCTATCCTGGAAAAGTGATTCTAAAGATTTTATGTTTTTATAGTTCTAAGGTCCCAAATATATTTTGCACATTGTTGCTGGCATATGGAAATAATTTATTCTCATGTTAATCTGGCATCAGCAAAAATATTTAATGTCTTTAATGGCTTATCTGTAGATTCTCTTGCTTGACTGATAAAGACAATACTCTCTCCAAATAATGATAAATTGTCTTTTTTGACAAGCCTCTTACATCTTATTTTTCCTTAGTCTTTTTTATTAGATATTACTTCCAGGTTTAACAGTAATAGGGGCATCCCTGTCTTATAACTTGTGTTAATGCCCATACTTCTAAATTTTACCATAAATTATAATCTTTTCTGTACATGGTTGGTAGATAACCCTTGTCCTATTGAAGAAGTTAGTTTTTGGTCTTTCTGATCATAAAAATTTTGAATATTTGTTTTGTTTGTTTTGGGCTGACTACAAAGACTTTCTCAGATTATTCTAAGTGTTGACATTTTGTTGTTTGTGTGTATACATAAAGTAGCTACATGGAATCTTTGGGTCTTTGGGTACATATAGAAACCTGGCAACAGAGCAAATGAGATCAAGCTTGGGGCTTCAGGGATTTTAAAAATTGCATGCCTTTCTGAGGACTTGAGAAGAGAATGTGGAAGGGGAAAGGCAGTAACTGCAGGGTCACTTTATGGATTTTAAATGTTAAATTTTGAAACAAATTTTTCTGTATGCATAAGATGAGTTTTTGTAGTTTTTTAAAAATATGGTCATTTGCACTAATAGACCTTCTAAAGATGAAGTATCTTTGCATTTTGTTTATTCTGCATTATTTTATACAATTCTAATTCTACCCTTTGTTCTTTTTTGTTTTTTTGTTTGTTGCGATCATAAACACACCACTCCTCATTTTAAAATGTCATTATTTTGCCAGTTTTGCCTCATATTTTATAATGAAATAAATTATTAGAGATAAAGCTAACATCACGATGCTTTTTTTTTCTGTTGGACATTTATAATTATTTAGACTTATAAACATGCTTTGCCAGTGTCTCTGCTCACCTCCTGTTCTTGCATTCCACTCCTTCATTCTGTCCTCATTCCTTTTTCTTATCAAGGTACACGCTTTCAAATTCTTTCATTTGTGGCCTGTGTATAAATCTTAGTTTTATATGTCTGCATGTATTTCATTATACCTTCTAACTTGAGAAATACTCTAACTGGGTTTGGAATTCTAAAACAGTGCCTATAGCTTCTCACTACATTATTTTCCCTACCATTTGTTGTCGCAGATGAGATGTCTTCTGCTACTTGTGTTGCCATTCCTTTGTAGGAGATCAGGCTGTTTACTTTAGTATTTTTCATGACTTTGATATTCTGCAGTTTCAATCTGGTATGTTTAAATGGTAGAAATTTTGCCTGCTACAACTCAGTGAGGTTTCTAAATCTGGAGAATTAACTCTTTTCTTCAAATCTCAAAAAAAACCCATTAATATCTCTTGGACTTCTAAACCCCTCTCCAATCTGTGGAACTTCTAATAGAAAAATGTTGGAGCTGCTTAATTAATGTTCCTAGCCCTATATCTCTTAATATCTATATTATGTTTTTCTGTACCTTTTATAGTAATCTACTTTCTCTCTTCCAATTCACTGATTCTATTATTTTCTATTTTTAAAATTCTGTTTATGTTGTTTATAAGGCAGCATTCATTTCACTACTGCACTTTTCCTTTTCAAGACTTCTAATTACGTGGGGTTTTTAAATTTCTACCTGCTCTTATTTCACACCTTTTGGTCAATGTTATATAAACTTCTTTTCTTATTTTGTGAATGTTATCTCCTCCTTTATCTCTAGAAGAATTTAAACATTCTTATTTTAATTTCTGTATCAATTAGCTCAATACATCCATTACCTCAGGCCTAAAACCTCTGATTCTTTGGCAACATTTAATAAGACTGATTTTCTCCTAGGCAAAGAAATTTTGTTTTATGGACATATTTTGAATGGGAATTCATTTTATGCTCCACATTAAATGTTTTTCCTCTGCTTCTTCCTGGTTCCCTAAGATCCAGAACTCAGAACCGCCCATATGGAGTTCATATAATTTGCCACTCAAAAATTGCAGTTCCCATCCTCAAGCAATCACACATGGCCCAATTTCCACCTTCAGTGCTGTGGTGATACTGGGGTAAAATGACCATATCCCCACCCCATCAGGACTTCTGGGAGTATTAGCAGCTAATGCAGCTGAGTTGTTCTCCAGGAATTATCCTCAACCTCCATGAGTAGTCCACTTCTATGGCTGTTCACATAAGTAGTGCACAGGCCCAGTTCACTTGGTTCAAGACAACACTGAAGGACCATCCCAATTCCACAACTCTCCAAGGGCTGGTTGAGACCTTTGTTGCAATTACATCCCAGTTCAACTTCTTCATCTGTCCAGTCCTATTTTCTTTGTTCCTCCAAATTCCTGTATGCAAATCTCTGTCTTAGAGTCTTCCCAAACCAGTTTAAGACAGCTGGTGCCAGGGATCATCATAGGAAGCAGCCAGTGGAATGGATTTCAGAGCTGAATCATGGAGCATGAGCAGCCCACAGCACACTCCAGCAAACCAGGTAAGGTTTCAATCAATAGTGAACTTCTTGGAATACTGGTAGAAGGGAACTGGCGATATCCCAGGCATTTGAGAAATATGGTAACAGTAATTACAAGAGCCAATATTTATAAGTAGCATGTATTTGAATGACTGCTGCTGAAACATTCAATGCATTTGAGAAACAGAATGAAAGGCTGAGGGTGATTGATTACCAATAAAACAGTCTCCTTGGCAACATACATATAGCCTTTTGTCTCCTGGAGCTATGTGGGTGAAAAACTGAGGATCTGGCTGAGGATTTACTGTAGAGACAGTGGAGAAGCATAAAAGATTGAGTTCCCAAACTAAGCAAACTATAATGGTGAAATCACGGCCTAATTGGGCCCTGAAACATTGGATGGAGACAATCAGGTAGATACACATGAATATCTTAAGTTCCCCAGATCCTTCTCAATCTTCCTGGCCTGCAGAAGTGGCCCACTCCCCTCTGTAAAAAGTTGGCAGTTCTCCCTTGCTTTAAAATGATGCCTGTCAAGACAAAGTACACCAACCTCAAGATTTAACATCATCCCCTCTCTTTGCCATCAGGTCAGTAACTAAAGTTAAGCACAATATAATCCAGCCAGGGAAATGCTAGACCTGTATATAAGGAACGGAACTACATGTAGCCTGAAAGAGCCACAGAACTCACACAACCTATACCCACAGAACCTAAGTATAGGACTGAGGATGCTAAATGTCAGCCAGGACAGGGGAGAGTTAATCAGTTTAAAAGCACCCTCTCATGATACAGGATTGGACACCCTTGCACGGACCCTGTAAGAAGACAGTGCTCACATTCGGACAGGTGACTCTTGGAAGCTTAGAGACAAAGATGTCCTGCACAAAGTTAAGTAGAGATGCCATAACTGCCAAGGTAGACAGAGAATAAAGAATCAAAAGATTCAGAGCAATGGGTATGACACAGTGGATATACTACCTAAGGCTGGATAATATATCAGCCCCGATGAAGTGTGGGAGTGCCTAAAGGGACACTGTGTAGCAATACAATAAGGAATGCACTGGAAAGGCACCAGTATCATTGAGAAACTCAGTAGGGCAGCATTGGTCAGTGGTGGCAGGAAATGTCATTAGAGAGCTGGACTCCATGGTAACCATGGGGATAACAGGATCTGAGAGACTGAATGTATAAAACAATGGACGATCTACATATGTCAATAGAATTCTGACCCACAAACTTTGTAGCAACCAGCCCAGACAGAAAACTATAACCTCTGCAGAAACTGGCCTCAAATGGTCAGGACTTGGTGAGATTTTCTAATTTTCACCCCCACTTCCAACTCAGGACCAACTTGAAAAAGCCAAATATGCTATGCCTAAGACACAAAGCACACACACCAAACCAATTACATGGCATGCCCTGCTTCTAGTTAGCCTGCCTCCAGCTTCCCCCTCCCAACAACCTCCAGTCAAACATGCCTGAAGCCTTCCCTTTCTCCTCTCTAAAGTTTTCCTACTCCCTTGCCTACCTATAAGTCTCTGTCAAATGCATTGACACCAGTGCTATAACAAGCTCTGAATAAATAGCTTCTGCTTGTTCTCATTTAAGTGGGCTTTCTTTATTTTCAATTTTCCTGGAAATCCCAGTGAGATCTAGTCTTGCACTGACCATCGCCATGGACATCAGCCTTCAAATGGGTACAGATCTGTGGAGACACCTTGTGCCTTGCAACTCTCAGTTTATGAGGCCCGTACCAATGTGGTAAGTCAGCACCAGGTTTGAACTCTCTCATTGCATTGGTTCCTTGGCTATTCTCAGTACAGTACTAGGTTCGTTACTGGTTATTTGGCATCCTTGGTGGAATCAAGCCATTGCTTTTCATCTCCTTTTGCTTTCTGCCATGTTTCCGTTTTGCACTTTGCTGGTTGAGAGTGTTGTCACAAGAACAAGAACCACAGGGTATATAACATAGTAATAGGTCCTGTAAGCTTGTTTTTCAAGCCGACATCACAGTTTGGTGAGTCTGCAGTTCTCACAAGACTGGCATCCATTTGCAGAAACTTTGCTGTGGCTCATCAATACAATCAAATGAAGTTGTCTGTCCTAATATTTTTTTTTTTTGTCCTGAAAGTTTGGCTTTGATCTAGAAACAGTGTTCTCTCTAGTCTTCCTGCTGCTGGTGGGTGCAGACTGTCAGGTGTGCACTGGGGCAGCCAAGCATCGTGCTGGGGGATTAAGGCATAAGGTGCACAAGCATCAAGTTTTATCCACCTTTGCCAGCTCTCATGAAGTAATCTAAGTCTAAATCCTCTCCTCTTCCAGGAAAAATTTCTGCTTCTTATGTGTAGTCTTTTTCACAATCCTAATTCTTGTACCTGTCTCTTGAAATGACATAACTTCACCAAGGATGATTTGACTTGAACAAAACTGTTCATTTGAGAGGTGCCTTAGAAAAGAAAGGAAATAAGAGTTCTTAGGTTCAGTAGGCAACATTTTTTTATTGGGATTAAAGAGGCCTCAAAACAAAACTCTGAATTAAAAGTTGCTCTATTAAAAGATTCTTTGGCCAAAGCTAATGAGCAATTTGGCAAACCGCAACAAACTAGACTCATTTCTCCAGCAAATCCTCCTTTTTTACACTCCTGTAGTCTCCCTATTCCAGATCTCTCTCTCTCTCTCTCTTTTTTGCTTATCCTGCCATTCTCTCAATTCCCCTTGTCCAGGCTCCCTACCTTTTCTCAACAACTATTGCAAGAACTCAAAATGCCTGTTGTTTCTAAAGATAGATCACCTACACATCAGGCATTCAGGCTACTGTAGAGTTTAAACCCTGGACCTGAGCTGAATTGAGAGCTATTAGTAAAGATAAGACCAGCAAATATTCATAGAAGAGTTCAGAGTTCTTTGGATGCATAAGACTCAGAATTATCTGACTTATACGGCTCATGTACATATTGGTCAGAAGAGCAGATGCTAACTTCTAGATGGCAAAGCAGATTAGACTGACCAAAAAAGGACCTACAGGGTCTCTCTTACCACAATAAACCTGAGGCTCCAAAAACAAGCTTGAAAAGTTGGGCAGAGTCTCCTAAAAACCATACCTGAAACATTTCCAATAAAAATTGATAAAAGTGATACTGTTTCTGTATTAAACCCAGCCACCTTTGCTCAGCCTCTTTCTTGGAGGAAAATGTATCACACAGGTGGTCGATACTTTAAATAACTCATAGATTTTCCCTATCTCCCAACCTTAAACTGTAATCCTGGAGCCCTTGACAGGAAACATTCCCTAATGCTCTATGATAGCACACCTGCAAATTTAACAGAGAGACTTGCTTTACACATAGAATTGTTATATTAAAAGCCCACCTATTTCTTGAGGTTTCAGAGAACATTTTTATTCATAAGCAACTGTTTCTGTTCTGAATATACCTTTGCATGTTTTATTTGACCTATACCCCAGATAAAGATGTTAACACCATGCCTTACTATGAGCTAGAAATTCTACTGATACAGAAAAAATACTGGGAGCAGAACTTATTAAAGTTCAGATACATTCTCCTAAACCATGACCCAAACTTCCCTAATATCCCTTCAAGCCAAAGGAAGAGTTCAAACAGATAGTTAAAGGCCTTATATACAGCATTGGCTGGTGTGGCTCAGTTTTTGGGGCGTTGTTCTGCAAACCAAAAGTTTGCTGGTTCAGTTCCTGGTCAGGGCACATGCCTGGCATGTGGGTTAGGTCCTCAGTTGGGGCGTCTGCAAGAGGCAACTGATTGATGTTTCTCTCTCACATCAGTGTATCTCTCCCCCTCTTTCTCCCTCCCTTCCCTTCTCTCTAGAATCAATAAAAGAAGAAAAATAAGTAAGTAAATTTAAAAAGGCCTTATATACAAAAGTCTTCTCATACACTGCCCTGTAACACTCTCGTCCCGCAAGAAAAGAAACCAGACAAGAATATATCTATTTATTCAAGACCTCAAGGCTATCAACAAAATAGGTGTACCTCACCTGCTGGTAGAAATTTATTCAAATACCATCCTGTCATCAATTCTACCTGAAGCCACTTGCTTCACCGTAGTGAATCTTGGCTCTGCGTTTTGTTGTTGTTGTTGTTGTTGTTTGTTTGTTTGTTTGTTTTGCAGTATTTTTCCAGACCTTCATCTTTTTACCTTCATCTGGAGAGGACAACAATACACCTGGGCAGTCAGGCATCAGGAGTTCACTGGAGCCCCTTACTCTTTCCCCAGGTCCTCAATCAAGACTTAAAAGATCTAAATTTCCCTTGTGATTAAGTTCTAACACAATGTATAGATAATCTCCTACATTCTTTAGAGAACAAGGAAGCCTGTAAAAGGGTTCCATTTACCTTCCCCCAGCCTTAGCAAAAAAGACATAAAGTTTCAAAAAATAAGTTATAATTTTGCCAAAATACAATCCATTATTTTTAGTACATGACCTAGATCAGGAAGGAAAAACGTTCTCTCCTGACGATAGACTAGAGACTATCCAAACATATCCTAGACCAAGACATAGAGGGTATTTCTGGTTTTAACTGGATATTATAGACACCTGGTACCAAAATTTTCTAAGATTGAAATACTTCTTTGTGATCTAAGTCCTCAGAAAGAGACCCTCTCCTGGGGAACCTAAATGTGAACAGTGCTTCTGTAACCTGGGAAACGCTATTCAATAGCCTCTTCCTCTGTGCGTCTCTAACCACAGAAAACTCTTGTGTCAATTTGTGCCTGAGTAATCTAGACAAGCCCTTGAGATTTTAACTCAACTTGATGAGAACCATTAAAAACCCATTGCTTCAAAAACTGAATGTGACTAAGATGTCCTTCAATAAGCAGATGGATAAACAAGCTGTGGTATATAAAAACAATGGAATATTATTTGATGATTTAAAAATGAAGAAATGAGCTATCAAGCCATGAAAAGACATGGAGGAACCTTAAATGCATATTGCTAAGTGAAAGAAACCAGTCTGAAAAGACTACATACTACATGAATCCAACTGTATAACACTCTGAAAAAAGTAAAACTAGAGAAATAGTAAAAAGATCAGTTGTTACCAAGGCTTCAAGGGGAAGGGGTGAATAGATGGAGCATGAGGAATTTGTAGGGTGGTGAAACTACTCTGTATGATGCTATGTAGATGCATGATATCATATATTTGTTAAAATCCATAGGCTTGTACCACACAAGGGTGAACCTTAATGTAAACTATGGACTTTCATTGATTATAATGTATCCATATTGGTTTATTATTTATAATGAGTGTACCATAGTAATTAATGCAAGACATTAATAATAGGGAAAGCTATGTGGGAGAGCGGTGGTATATGGGAACTCTGTGCTATCTGCTCAATTTTCTGTAAACATAAAACCATCCTAAAAATAAATATATTACTTTTTTAAAGGTAAAGAAGAAAAATCCATCAGAGAAGCTAACTTCAAGGATAATAATATTTTTAATGAGCATCTATTAAAAAGGTTGATATTCTCATGCCATAAAGGAAAGGGGGATTGCCTGATATACAATAAATGAGGACTTTGTTAGAAGTCTGGAATTAAACTAGAAATCAATAACAATAAGAAAATGGGAACGTTTACAAATATGTGGAAACAATACAAAACACTCTTAAACTACCATTGGGTCAAAGAGGAAATCAAAATGGAATTTTTTTAAATATCTCAAGACAAATGAAAACAAAAACGCAACATATCAAAACTTATGTGATGCAGTAAAAGCAGTAAATAATAAGAGGAAAATGTATAGCAACAATCACCTATGTTTTAAAAGAAGAAAGATCTCAAATAAATAAACCTAAGTTTATACCTCAGAGAATTAGAAAAATAAGAACAAAGCCCAAAGTTTGAAGAAGAAAGAAAATAATAAAGATTAGAGCAAAAATAAGTCAAATAGACAATAAAGAAATCAACAAAACTATGAGTTCTTTTTTAAAAAAAAATAAATTGACAAACTTTTAGCTTGACTAAGAAAAAAAGGAGAGAATTCAAATAAATAGAATCACAAATGAAAAAGGAGGCACTACAATCAGTGTCTAAAAAATAAAAAGAATCTTAAGGGACTATTATGAATAATTATACACCAACAAATTGGATAACCTAAAAGAAATGAATGAATTCATTGAAACATACAATACTGAATTAAGAAGAAATAGAATGCCAGAACAGACCAATAATAAGGAAATTGAATCAGTAATCAAAACCATCTAAAAAAGATGGTTTCATGGGTGAATTCTACCAAACCTTCAAAGAAGAATTAACACCAAACCTTCCTAAACTCTTCCCAAAAATAGAATAAGAGAGAACACTTCCAAACTCATTTTATGAGGTCAGCATCATCCTGATATGAAAACTGGACAAAGATACCACAAGACATGAAAACTACAGGCCAATATCCCTGAGGAACATAGATGCAAAGATCCTCAATAAAATACTAGCAAACCAAATTTAACAATGCATTAAAAGGATTATATGCTGTGACCAAGTGAAATTTATCCCTGGGATGCAAAGATGTTTCAATATATCCAAATCAGTCAATGTGATACACCACATAAACAGAAAAGATAAAAACCATGTGGTCATCTCAACAGGTGCATTAAAACATTTGAAAAAAATTCAATATCCATTCACGGTTTTTTATTTAAAAACCCTCATAACAAAATAGATATAGAAGGAACTTACCTTAACACAATAAAGGCCATATATGAAAGCCCTACAGTAAACATCATAGTCAATGGGGAAAAACTGAAAGCCTTTCCCCTAGTATTTGCTACAAAACAAGGATGTCCACTCTACTACTTCCACTCAACATGGAAGAGAAGTCCTAGCCAGAGCAATTAAAATTTAAAAAGGAATAAAAGGCATCCAAAATCAGAAAGAAAGAAGTAAAATGATCTCTAGCTGCAGATCATATGATTATGTGGGTAGAAGCCCCTAAAGGCCCCGCGACGACAACAGCAACAGCAACAAAACCATTAGCACTGACCAACGAAGCCAGGAAAGTGGCAAGATACGACACCACAATACAAAAACAAGTATCATTTCTATATACAAACAACAAACTACCTAAAAAATTTAAGAAAACAAGTTAATTTATGATAGAAACAAAAGAAACAATACTTAAGAATAAACTTAACAAAAGAGGTGAAATACTTATATACTAAACATTATAAAATGATGAGAAAAATTAAAGAACATAGATAAATGGAAAAATGTCCCATGTTTATGGATTGGAAGAATTAATATTGTTAAAATGTCCATACCATCCTAAGTGATCTATAGATTCAATGCCATCCATATCAAAATCCCAATCACATTCTTTAAAGAAATAGAAAAAAAAATCCTAAAATTCATATGAAACCACCAAAGACCCCAGATAGCCACAGCAATCTTGAGCAAACACAAAACTGGAGAAATCACACTTTCTAATTTCAAAATATATTATAAATCTGCAATAATCAAAACAGTATGGTGTTGGCATAAAAACAGGCATATAGACCACCAGAACATAACACCCCAGAAATAAATCCCCACATTTACAGTCAAATTGAACTTCGACAAGGGTTCCAAGGATACACAGTAGGGAAAGGACAGCCTCTCCAACAAACAGTATTGGGAAAACTGGATATCCACATGTAGAAGAATGAAATTGGGCCCTTATCTCACCATATACAAAAATCAATTAAAATGGATTAATGATTTAAACATAAGACCTGAAACAGAAAAACTACTGGAAGAAAACAGAGGAAAACCTTCTTGACATTGGTCTGGGCAATGGTTTTTTGGATATGACATCAAAAGCACAGTAACAAAAGCAAAAATAATTGAGTTTGCATCAAACTAAAACAAAGGAAGCAATCAACAGAATAAAAAAGCAACCTACTGAATGGAAGAAAATATTTGCAAACCACATATCTGATAGGTGGTTAATATTCAAAATATATAAGGAACTCAAACAACTCAATAGCAAATAATAATAATAATAATCATCTGATTTTAAAATGGGCAAGTCCTGACTAGTATGGCTCAGTGGGCAGGGTGTGGTCCCACAAAGTGAAAGGTTGCTGGTTTGATTCCCGGTCAGGGCACATGCCTGACTTGCGGGCCAGATCCCCATTTGGGGGTGTGTGAGAGGCAACCAATAAATGTTTCTCTCACACATCAATATTTCTCTCCCTCCCTCTCTTTCTCCCTCCTTTCCCCTCTCTCTAAAAATAAATAAATGAAATCTTTTTAAAAATAAAATAAAAACGGGCAAAATATCCAAATATACATTTCTAAAAAGAAAACATACAAAAGGCCAACAGATATATGAAAGGTACTTAACGGCATTAGTCATTGGGGAAATGTGAATCCAAATCACAATGAGATATCACTTCACATCTGTTAGAGTAGCTGGTTGAAAAAGATAAGTGTTGGCAAGGATGTAGAGAAAAGGGAACACTTGTACACTGTTAGTGGGAATATAAATTGGTACAGCCACTATGGAAAACAACAGGGGGTTCTTCAAAAAATTAAAAATAGAACTACCATGACCCAGCAATCCCACTTCAGAAAATGAAATCAGTATCTCAAAGAGGTATACTCTCTCCTCATATTCATTACAGCATTATTCACAATGACCAAGAGACGGAAACCACCTAAATGTCCATCGGTGGATACATAGATAAGGAAAATGTGATATATATGCACACTCACGTAGTGGAATATTAATCAGTCTTTAAAAAGAAAAATTCTGCCATTTGTGACAAGGATAAACCTGGAGGACATTATGCTAAGTGAAATAGGCCAAACACAGAAAGACCAACACTGTACTATCTCATTTCTGTGTGGAATCTAAAAAAGTCAAACTTATAGAAACACATAGTAGAATGATGGTTGTCAGAGGCTGGGGGTTGAGGAAATGGGGAGACATTGATCAAAGAGTAAAAGTTTTCAGTCATGCAAGATGAATAAATTCTGGAGATCTAATGTACCATATGGTGACTGTAGCTAATAATCCTGTATTGTATACTTGAAATTTTCAAAGAGGGTAGATCTTAAGTGTTACCACCATAAAAAAAGTAACTGTGTGAGGCGATGTGTATGTTAATTAGCTTGATCGTAGTGATCATTTCACCTTGTATTAAACATTAACTGTATACCTTAAATATATACAATTTGTATTTGTCAATTATACCTGAATAAAGCTCAAAAAATTAGAAGCAGACAGCTGCCCTAAGACTTTCAGAACAACTTGATAACCTCAGATAGTCCACAATATCTGCCCAAGATATCAAGCCAACATTCCTGTCCACTTCCTGTTTTGTTTTATGTCTGCTTACTTATAATCATTCTTCTCATTTTCTATAGACCCCTGGTGTCATCCATTCATAATGGCCCTTTTTCTCTTTTCTTCCCTCCTTAATATAATTGTTAGTTTGAAATATACTAATTTAAACATCATTCTTAGATTACCCCAAACTATATTCACTGCTGTTAATCTTACTGATTGCTGGATATACCATCCATCATCAGACACCCTTGATAAAAATCTGAACAATTTCAGTCTCATCAAGTGAGACCATAGGAAATTACAGCCAATGATATTTTCACTTGCACCTACATGAACAAATCAGTCTATGACTTTGCTAGTGCCCTTGTCTCCAGAAGAAAAAACAATCATTATAATCTATTAATCAGACCCTAGGTAATTCTAAATTTAAATTCAACAGCTTTGGTAGGGTGGTAAGCCAAATGCCTACTATCTGAAAGAAACTAATAGAGATCCAAATACATAACTTAAGCTAATATAAGGCCTTGGTTTTGATGTTGTGTTGTGAACAACTCTTTTTTTCTTAGATCTCTATGTGACCCTACTTTGTCACCAGGATGCCCGATCCTGCTTGTCTCAAGCTAATACATCATACACTTTAGAAACAGTATTCTGAGACTTATCAGTACATTGAGACTTTAATTCTATAAATTGCCCTGGGGAAATTCTGACTCAAACGTGAGCTCCGAAATGAGGCTGCTCTTGACTATTCAGGCATTCTACTTAGGAGAATTTCTGACTCATAGTTTATGCAAATAATTAGAGCAGTGTTCCCATTGGTGAGAATTATACAAATAGCAAATGCTACAAGAAACGTATTAATTCTGGCAAAATCATTAATGATACCAGCTCTACCCTAAATGGAATACAGATTAGTCTCCATTTATTGGCATAAGTAGTAATGGACAATCATATTGCTCTAGAGTTCTTATTAGCTGGCCATTATGATATTTGTACCATTGTTAATATTTCTGCTGTACTGGGACCAATAGACAGACAAGATGGACTAGACTATATATCACCTTGAAGAAAAAGTTACTTGGTTTTCTAAAGCTGATCCTTACTGTGTATGGGATTTGTTCTCTTGGCCTGAGTTGGGCGACTGGAGTTCCTGGTTTGAAACAACTTAAAGCAGTTGTTAATTGTTTTCGGTTTTGTCACATTGGTCATGATGCTGTTCTGTTGCATTCTGTCCACAGTCTTCGATGCTTTTGCACAGCCACTCATCATAGGACAGCCATGCTGATACAAAATATCAAGAACACCTCACGATATGATTGAGTATGGAGATAAAGGAACAACCCTAGCAGTGAATATCTGGATGTCTACCCTTCCCTGGATTGATCCCTCTTGCAAGCAAGGGGATAATCAAAAACGGGTAAGGGAGTAGGTCAAGAGATTAACCATACAAATGAACAATAACCAGATCCACAACCTCTGCAACAACCAGCCCTGGTGGCCAAAGCAGAATCTCTACGGCACTTACCCCAAAGTGATCGGGACCTGGTCGATGGCTGCTTGGCAGGGGCGGAATTTCAGCCTTCTCAAAGAAACTGAAATCCTAACTGCCACCACATGTTTTTAGATTCAGTTCCTTGAGTGAACCCCGGTGTCACCTATGCAGTTAAAGTTTGAACTCCCTCACCATTTCTGGGCCCTATAAAGTTGCTTATTTTGAGAACTTATGTCTATGTTTAATATTTTCCCTATCAGTATTAACTGTCTGCAGGAGAGAATATCCCTCCCCATACTGACTAACACCTTGACCAGAATTCACACACACACACACACACACACACACACACACACACACACACTTAACCTGCACCACATGCCCTCCCATAGCACAGAATAAAGAATCAGCCATTAATCAGCCTCAAGTTCCAGCATATAATAATAATTTTATTTCTTCAAATAGTATTTCTATTTTTCCAGAGGATCACACTCTACACATAAAGAAATAACTGAAGACATCTATTTTGGACTGGAATGGTCAAAGGTACTCATGAACAAAAACATGTAGCCCTGACCATCAAAGCTCAGTTGGTTGAGCATCGTCCTGCAAAGCAAAAGGTCATCGGTTCGATTCCAATTCAGGACACATGCCTGGGTTGTGGACCCAGCCCTCGGTTGGGGCACGTGCAAGGGGCAAACGATCAATGTTTCCTTCACACTATGATATTTCCCCCTCTCTTTCTCCTTTTCTTCCCCTCTCTCTAAAAATAAATAAAATCATGTTTTAAAAAGAGTAAAAGTGCTGGATACATTTTGTAAACATCCTTTAAAATCACCAAATATCTTGCAAATGAAAGAAATACTGAGACACCAATATGATAAGAAGTTCATGGTAGCTTAGAGCTTTGGTTTTAGTAACTAAATATGCGGGTCAGGAGGTAAACCTAACTACACACAGAATGGGAAACTGCATTAGGGAACCCCTAAGTAGACCTCAGATCCCCAAATATAACTTCATCAATAGGTAAACTGAAAGCACTCAATCTTCACAGAGAAATGGTGGGAATTTTTGCCTGTGTCTACCTTGTCCCTAAATGGAGGGGAAAATTAAGGCTCCTCTGAAAATTTCACAGTGAAGGCAGGGAAGTATATGTTTGACACTCAGACGATCCATTGGGATAAGTAAGGGTCTTGGTCACTCCACCAAAACAATTAGAATATTCACCATATCCAAGTAAGCCTCTTAGACAGAGGTGCAAACCAAGGGTGGCCCTCATGTGACCTTGTTCTAGAGCTCACTCTGTCTTTATGAAAAAAGAAAGAAGGAAGTAAGAAAGGAAAGAAGGAAAAGTGGAGGAAAGGAATGGAGAGGTAAAGGAAGGCAATTGCCAGCAGGAACTAAAGAGAGACAGAGAGAGACTAAGAATCAGTTTAAAGGGTTCTCTGCTTGATAATGCTTCTAGGGACTTCCCAGAGCAACCCATCCTCTCTGAGAGAATGCCCCGTGTTCCTAGGCCTCAAAGTTCTTTCAAAAATAAAATTCCAATGAGCATAGTGTCACAATCCAAAGCAGAAACTTAGGAAACAAGCCAACATAAATGAGAGATCTGAAAAAAGAAGTAACAAAATTGGACCCTCAAACAATTAGAATATTCACCATATCCATAAGGTTGTAAATTTTTTTTCAGATTTATATTTTTTGAAAATATAAATTTTTCAAAAAAAGGGAACAAATTAAGCCAAGTAATAAGAAACTATCAAAATGGCAAAAGTACTTTTTAAAATATTGGTTAATATGAAAATCAGGAGCTGTGCTATGTAGCATTTAAATAGGAATAGAATTTATGCATTTAAACAGATTGGAAACAGTTGAAGAGTTAGAGAAGCTACCAATAATTTATCATACAAGAGCACTGACGTAAAAATAATAAAAAGAGAATAAGAGTTTTTAGAGAAAACAGAGCACTAACATATGGTTAGTGGAGTTCCAGAGGGAGGAAACAGAAAGTGGAATGGAGTACAATGTTTGAAGGGATATTTGAATGAGTGAAAATACTCATAAATGATGAAAATTATTCACTATATATATATATATATATATATATATATATTTCCTCTATACAGCTGACAGCATTCCAAAACTGGGGATATAGCAAAGAGTAAGCAGTTAAAAATCACTACTGTCATAAGCTGATACTTTGGTGAAGAGGATATAAATGATAAACAAGATAAATAAAGAGAAAATAAAGAGAATGCACAGTATGTTAAATACTGATAAGTGCTAAAGGTTAAGGGAGAAGTAGAAGGCTCAGAGATTACCATCTAGACGCTCTGCTCAGGGAAACTCTCAGAGATGGAGCCTTTGAGTAATGGGCTGAAAGAAGTGAGGAACCATGCAGTTAGGTGGGTAGAAGAGCAATTGTAAACTCTATGAGGATGCCTGTCAATTTCCAGGACAAGCGTAGAGGCCAGAGAGCTGTAACAGAAGGAGCAAGGGGGAGAGTCAGTCTGACATAACGGGCCTGGGGGATCTAGATCATACAGAACCTGAAGGCTGATATAAAAACACAGGCTTTGACCCTGAGTGTAATTGGAGGTGTTTGAGCAGAGGAGTGACATGATCTGACTTAAGGTTTAACAGAATTACCTTAGCTATACCGTGGAGACTGCCTGAAAGAAGACAAAGCAGAGATGCAAGGAGACCATATAGGTGGCTTCCACAGTAATTCACCAAAAGGATGAAGGAGGCAGAAGGGTGTAGCAGGAGGTATAGTAAGAAGTACTATGTTCCAGGATATCCAGGTGGGATGGATGTGATGGGTCAAAGAAAGACACACAAGGATAATTTCCAGTGTTTTTGGCATAAGCAGCAAGAAAGAATTGCCAATTACTGTGATGAAAAACCCTTTGAAAGGATCAGGAGTGGGGAAATATGAGGAGTTCAAATTTGGACTTGAAGTTAGGTTACCTATTATTGGATTAACATATATAAAACTGGCAATATTCAACAGTTCTCACCTACAAATATGAAAAGTATGTATAGTTCAACTTAGATATCCAGGAGAAAATATTGACAGTGCAGTTGGGTGTTCACGGCAAGGGAACAGCAAGGAGACTTATATTAGGGAGCTACCAAACTACGCATGGGCCCTTCAAGGAAGATGGTGACAGTTGATGGAAAAAAGATAAGGCCAAGAACAGGGTCCTGGAATATTCCAGCCTTCAGAATGAGGAGCAAACAGCTCAAGAGACTGAGAGGGAGAAACCAGAGACAGACAGGAAGAGTGTGAGACCTAAGATGCCACGGGACAAAGCGCTCAAAGAAGAGAGTGATTGACCGTCTCACATGTTGTTCATGACTCAAGAGAAGAAAGAATTAACCACCAGATGTCATTGGTGACCTCCATGAGCGTGTTTATAGATGACTGGCATGGACAGAAGTCTGATTAGAGTGGGTTCAAGACAGAGTGGGAGGAGAGAAATTAGAGAATGCAAGTACAGTTGGTTAACTCAAGAGTTTTAGTGTAAAAGGAAGAATAAAAATGGTGTAGAAAGTAGAGAAGAAAGTCATGTCAAGAAAGTTTCTGTTTGAACATGGAAGAGCTTACTTCTCAATTATACATGGAAGGTATTGATTCAGTAAAGGTAGCTAAAATTTGATGTTGCTAAACAGACATGGGATAATTGCTAGAGTGATGTTCTTAAGGAGATAACATGAAATGAGATCAATTGCACAAGTGAAGGGAGTGGCCTTTGCTAGGAGCACAGATATTTCATACATGAGAACAGGAGAGAAGGCAGAATATATGGACCCCAGTGGAGACTGGTGAGATGTAATCATAGGAATTTGAAGAAATATCTTATCATTGCTTCAAGTGACTCAGTGAAAAAGCAGCAAAGTGGCCATTTAGGAGAGAACATTGGGGTAAGGTATTGGAGATTTGCAGAGAGAGGAGAAAGTATGCCATGTTCACCTAGAACAAGGGAGAGTGAATGAAATAGAGCATCATAGTAAGATCACTAGGCAGCATTTGGAGCCCACTGGAGGTTAATGATCATGAATGTAAAGTAAGACGGGTCAACGAAATTGAGTGTTTTTCTCCAGCCCCATTCAGCTGCACAAGTGCAGGCACAGAGTAGCAGATATATTAACCAGGAAAGCAGGAGAGAAGAAAGGGAGCTGAAGATACAACCATGGCAATAATTACAATGGCTGTCCATGGAAGTTATATTTCCAGCAAGGAGGGAAGTGAGGAGCTGATGGTGTCAGTTTCAGTGAAAGTGTGGTAAGATCCCTGGGTTTGTCCAGGGGATGGAAGGTCTGACAGAGTTTGAATATTTAGAGGCCTACACTAGAAAGTTAGGAGGTGGTGCTCTGAGAATAAAATGTTTGAAATTGTGATTATGAAGGAGTTACAATTTGAAGTAATGACAAAATCAAGAGTATGAGTCAATGAGATAGGAAGGAGGACAAAATTGTTGAAGGGGAAGAGAACTAAGAGGCCAAGATTTGGGGCAGAGGGGATCCATGAGAAATTAAAATCATGGCAAATTATGCCAGGTGTAGAATGTGTAAGAATTATAGTGAATCAAGTGCTAAAGTTTTCAAAACTCTGATAGTTTCCACACATATATTTGATAAATGACTGGTATATAGCATGTCTGAAACCCAATTTTTTAAACAATATTTTGTTTCTTTACAAATTGTGGTAATACTATGAAGGCCATAGAGAGAGCGATGAGACAGTAAGTGGAAAAAGCCATTTGAAATAAAGTGGTCAGCAATGGCCTTTTTGAGAAGGTGCCAGGTTGTTTTTGAAGAAGAAGGTACCAGTGCTATAAACCAGAGGAAGAGTCAAAATCGAATTTTTAAGTAAAATATCAGACTGAAGATAGGAACATTTCGAAGAGTAAGATATAAGAACAACCAATAAGCATATGACAAAATGATCTACCTTCATTAGCATTTAGAAATGAAAAATGAAAACACAAGTGAGATAGCATTTTAGTATACCAGGTTGGAAAATACTTAAGAGTCTGGCAATAAGAAACATTTGCAAGAATGCAATGAAATAGACTTCCAGTGAAGATGGAGGTGTAGATAATACACTTAGCCTCCTTGCACAACTAAAATAAGGACAACGACAAATTTAAAAACAAAAACAACCAGGGCTGTTAGAAAATCGAACTGTATGGAAGTCCAACAACCAAGGAATTAAAGAATAAACATTCATCCAGACTGGTAGGAGGGGCGGACACAGAGACGGGAAGCTGGAGCAGAGGGGATGTGGCAAGGCAGTGACAGGAGGGCCAGGTGGGCAAGATGGCAGCTGGTGGCCCCACATCTGCATGTGGATAAACTGGAGGAACAACAGGGGAGCAAGACAGACTGTGTAACCCAGGCTTCCAGCACGGGAAAAGAAAGCCTCAAAACCTCTGCCTGTAAAAATCTGT
Source organism: Mormoops blainvillei (assembly GCA_004026545.1). NCBI lineage: Eukaryota > Metazoa > Chordata > Mammalia > Chiroptera > Mormoopidae > Mormoops > Mormoops blainvillei. The sequence goes on from PVJD01014593.1 coordinate 19,326, forward strand.
GGGGTTTGCAGCACTGGGAGAAACTCCCAGCCTCACAGGAGAGTTCATTGAAGGAGCCCTCAGGGTCCTAGAATGTACACAAACCCACCCACCTAGGAACCAGCACCAAAAGCGCCCAATTTACTTGTAGGTAGGAAGGGAAGTGACTGAAAGCCTCTGAGAGCCAAGCGGCATTGGTCCCTCTCAGATGGTCCCTCACATACAGCACCACAAAGCAGCACATGGGTTGACATGCCCTGGCAAATACCTAAGGCTCCACCTCTTACAATGTAACAGGTGCGCCAGAGGCAAAAAAATATGGTCCAAATGAAAGAACAGATCAAAGCTCCAAAAATAGAACTAAGTGATAAAGAGATAGCCGACCTATCAGATGCAGAGTTCAAAACACTGGTTCTCTGGATGCTCACAGAAATGGTTGAACATGGTCGCAAAACATAGGAAAAAGTGAAGGATATACAAAGTGAAGTAAAGAAAAATACACAGGGAACCAACAGTGAAGGGAAGAAAACCCAGACTCAAACCAGTGATTTGGAGCAGAAGAAAGAAACAAACATTCAACCAGAACAGAATGAAGAAAGAATTCAAAACAATGAGGAGATGCTGAGGATCCTCTGGGACAACTTTAAATGCACCAACATCTGAATCATAGGGGTGCCAGAAGGAGAAGAGGAAGAGCAAGACATTGAAAACTTATTTGAAAAAATAATGAAGGAGAACTTCCCCAATCTGGCAAAGGAAATAGACTTCCAGGAAGTCCAGGAAGCTCAGAGAGTCCCAAAGAAATTGGACCCAAGGAAGCACACAACGAGGCACATCATCATTACATTACCCAATATAAGGAGAGAATCTTCAAAGCAGCAAGACAAAAGGGGAGTTACCTACAAAGGAGTTCCCATAAGGCTATCAGGTGATTTCTCCAAAGAAACCTTACAGGCAAGAAAGGGCTGGAAAGAAGTATTCCAAGTCATGAAAGGCAAGGGCCTACATCCAAGATTACTCTATCCAGCAAAGCTATCATTTAGAATGGAAGGGCAGATAAAGTGCTTCCCAGACAAGGTAAAGTTAAAGGAGTTCATCATCAGCAAGCCATTATTAAATGAAATATTAAGGGGACTAATCTAAGAAAAAGAAGAAGGGCAAAACTATGAACAGTAAAATGACAACAAACTCACATCTATCAACAACTGAACCTAAAAGCAAAAACAAACTAAGCAAACAACTAGAACAGGAACAGAATCACAGAAATGGAGATCACATGGAGGGTTATCAGTGGCGGGGGGTAAAGGGGGAAAAAGATACAGGGAATAAGAAACATAAATGGTGGGCACAAAATAAACAGGGGGAGGTTAAGAATAGTATAGGAAATGGAGAAGCTAAAGAACTAATGTGTATGACCCATGGACATGAACTAATGGGGGAGGGGATGCTGGTGGGAAGGGGGTGCAGCATGGAGGGGAATAAAGGGGAGATGAAATGAGACAACTCTAATAGCATAATCAATAAAATATACTTTTAAAAAAATAATGTAATGTAATAGAAATATGCTCTGCTTACAGGAGTGCAAACTGCGAAAAACACTGTGGGGACAAAAAGGAGGAGGCATTAGCTGTTAACTTGAAAAGGCATACATAGTACCAATTAGTGATCCATTTCTAGGTATACACAATAAATATGAGTAAGGAGCCCATGATTTAAAACCAGATAAGTCTGCATTTGATTCCTACAACTAAAACAAGCTCGTTAACTTAATTTTGAATAACTTACTTTACCACTCTGAGCTTTACCTGTTGTGAAGACTGAAAAAGATTTTTTTTTTCAAAGAGGGCAGGAGGAAACTTTGGAGGTGGTAGATATGTTTATGGTATTGACCATGATGATTTCAGGAACATATACTTATTTCCAAACTCAAGTTTATCCACTTAATATGTACAGTATTTTTTCTGTCAACTATGCTTCCTTTTTTAAAGAAAAAGATCATTTTCAAAACATTCAATAAAATGGTGGATATCTAATAAGTGCTCAGTAAAATGATTTGATTATATTAAGATTGTTTTAATTATATTGGTATTATTAATAGTTTTATAAGAACCTTAACTTCCAGGAAGAAACTGCTACAAATATTTTACTTTAGTATTAAAACAGAAATTCTCTTAAAGAGAAATCAACATTTTCCATTTAACCTGAAATTTAAGAACAAGCGTTAGAGGAATTTCATGCAGCATTGGGTGAGTCCGTTTTATGCTGGGAAGGGAGTGGTTTTTATACTGTTCTTTTAGTGTTCTTTTCTCTAGAATGCCTGAAATCACAGAAAAACATCACTAAAGGTAAGCAATATTTGAAGTTCTAGTATCATTTTGTCGCCCCTAAGAATGCGTTACACAAGTGTACTGCCCCCTAGAGGCTTACCGAAGTATTTCCTTACAGTGACCTACCAACCACAGCCGAGGCCACTGAGCGGCAAAGATACCGCGATTTCCAATAGGCGGAGCCTCGGAAGGGGTGGAGCTTAGTGGGAAGTTTTGAGACTTTGGTTCCGGGGGCATCACTTGCAACCTCGAGCACGCACGGGTCAGCGTACGAAGCTGAAGATTCGAAGATTAGGCGTGGGTTTCTTACGAGCTGGAATGCAGGCCTCCCGGCCGGCGACCCCCAAACTCTGAGGACTCACCCTCGCCCACCTCACCTGTCATCGAGACCTGTCACTGAGTGACTGTCGCCCTCTACCAGGTCCAGAGAGCGCCGGTCACAGCGCCCTGGAAGTGATGGGCAGCCGACTCCTCAGCCCCAGCGCCTGGCCAAGCGCCACAGAACCGAGGAGCCCGCGGGCCCCGAGTCCGGAACTGCGGTCACCTCCGTGGTGGTCCTGGCTCTGCACTGTGCTCTGCAGCTGCCCCTGGAAATCTACCTGGTGCGGGAGCCCGAGCCAACGTCGGTCCTGCAAGTGTCTCTCTCGGGGGGAGGAGGGAAGGGGGGTACCTACTTATGCTGGCCCCCAGGCCCTCTTGGGCTTCGGAGACGAACACTCAGGAGGGCAGCCAGACAGCCTGGAGCCCGGCGCTCTCCAGGACGGTTCCGGCGAGGACATCGCCGTCCAGCAGGGATTCTTCTGCGCACGTGTCCCAGGGATCGCCGCCCAAGAAGAGGCCTATGAGGAGGACGCGGACCCCGAGTTCCTGACACCTTGGATGGACGCTGCAGCAGGCTCCGTCGCTGGGTTCCGCCCCTCCGCTAGAACGGTGCTCGGCCCCTACCCGCACAGCTCCCTCGGAGAGCCCTCGCCTCAGACCGCCAGCCCTAGTCCAGAGCGACACTCGCCTGGTCCCTACTGCAACCTGGTCTTCCGCCTTCGGGAGCACTTCCCCAGCTCACCACTCCAACCTCTACCTCCCTCTCCGAGCCCAGGTCCCCACGTGCGACCCCAGCGCCCTCCGGGGCCAGCGCCCAAGGCCCGGAGACGCCTGTTCCAGGAATGAACTGCCCCCTCCTTCCCTGCCCCTCCCACACACACACAATTCTAGCTTGGAGGACCCATGGGATTTCCAACGTCCTTCATGCTGCAACCTGGAAACTGAGCACTTCATATGCAAACAATTCCCTCGGCGCAGACTGGCTATGGTACGCAAATGAAGACGTAAGGAAGAGAAAGCAGATTCTAGACTTATTTTTGAAATAGAAAATCTGCCCAGGGATAACAGACAATGTGATTTCAGATGTCTGGGCTTTTTTACAAGATCATTCTCAGGCACCGCCATGCCCCTTCGTTTTGTAGCAGTTATTTTCTCTCAAACTCTACTCCATCCCCATATTGTCTTTTACTCCTGTTTCTCCCCAAACCAATAAATCACTGGATTTCTCATGTTTTTATTTTCTTTGTACATTTTCCCATTAATTTATATTCTTGGTCATGGCTTTTCTCTTTTTTGATGGGTCCAGCTGCTCTTCTGGAAAACTGCAAAATAGTATAATGGTTACTTTACATAAAAGCATGATGTTTGTTCATAGTTACCTCTTAACCTGCTGAAATTCTCTTCCAGTCAGTTCACTTTTGATTATAAATAGCTGTTGGATTTTATCAGACATTTCCAGCATGCATTGGGATATGAATTTCCTTTTTAAATCTATTCATCTGGTGATTTTGACCTATAGACTGATGTGAAATATTTGCATTTCTGCTAGTCCACATTATTTCATACCTTTTAAACTCTACCACAGGCTTTTCCCTATGTAAATCAAACTTCTAACTTTTAAAACTCTATTTATCATATTTGCCTCACATTTTTATAAAAAATAAAACACTATTGGTCAAACTGAAGTCAACAACATTTTATTTTTTTAACTATCAGTACTATTTAGATTTAGCAACACGCTTTGCCAATTCTTCTCTACCTCTTTATTCTTCTTACATTCTACTCTTGAAGTCTAGCCACAATTTTCTTCTTGCTGAAGAATATTCTTTAATAGTTCTTTTCACCATGTCCAATGTATGGTAAACTACCTTGGTTTTGTAAACCTGAACATGTTTTTGTGTCGTAAACTCTCTCAGTCTTATATGTCTGAAAATGTTTTCTTGCTTATTCATTAATTCTAACATGATGTTTAACTAAATATGTTAGTCCAAGGCTATGCCATTTTGTTGTTTTTGAAAGCAAAGTGTCTGCCAATCAATGTTATTCCTTCTATATTTAATTTGGCTGCTCATTTTAGCATATTTTAAAATGTTTCTTTTCCTTTGGGGTCCTACAGTTTTATTATAATGTCTCTGGGGTAAATTCTATTTTTTATTCAGCTGAGTAGAATTTGATTAACTATCAATATGGGAAATTATTTCTTGGCTGAAATCCCACAAAATCGAAGGCTCTACATCTTGGAATATCCCACACATCCCCATCTCAGAAATCCAATCAGATATAGTATACATAGGTAGTGCTCAATCTCCCATTGCGCTTAACATCTTGATAGCATGTGTGTATGCCTTAATTCCAGCTTTCTTTATTCTTTAACCCAATTAACTAATTTTATTAACTGTTTCTAGTATTCTGTTTATATTTCTGTAAGAAAGTTTTCATTCAAATATTATATATTTTTTCAATATTTTTACTTCTTTCATCTTATTTCAAACTTCTCCAGTAAGTATTATAAACTCCTATTTTTGTTTCATGGATGGTATTCCACCCTTTTTGTTTTGAAATTTTTAACATTAATATATTAATTAATGTTAATTCAATTTCCTCACAGGTAAAATCTATTATTTCATTTTGATCACATTGGATTGCCTCATGTGCTTAGCAATTTTCATTAGTAGTTACATTTTCAGTGGGAATTCATCTTCTGCATTCCACCATTATAACTTTAGTTTCTACTTCCTAGTGGACCACAACTCAGAACTAAGGCTTTTGGGACTCTTTTAACTGGTCTCTGTGGAAAGTCATAGGTCTAATCCCCAAGCAATCGCACAGTGACCATTTTTTCCTTCATCAACCACAGGTACTGCCATAAAATAGTGCTCTTCAAACTGATGATTGTCAGTAGGCCACTTTCCAGCCCCCTCAAAGGAGCAGAAATCCAGTTAGTCTCAGTGCCACAAATACACCGAATATCAGCTGTCCATTCAGAGACTGGATTTTCTACTCTATTTCTTGTTCCTTGGAGGTATGTGTCTTGCTTTTGAAAGTAAGTGTCTATGTTTAATATGATTTAATATTTTCTTTCTCTGCTTCCAGGAGAAGGAATCCTCCTGAACTTCCATCCTGTCCACAATTCCCACCACAACTCAACCATCCTTCCTCCTTCCCCCCATAACACATCAATTAATCAGTCCGAAGTCCCAGCCAAATTATCTGATTATTCTGAAGAGGGAAGATAACCCTGTTTGCAAAGCTGTCTTCTACTGCAAAAGCCTTATTATCTACACTAGAAATAGCTGAGGACATTGATTTTCAGCAATATGTGTACCAAAGAGTCCAAAATATCAAGAACAACACTCTTGAAACTGATGTATAAAAATTATTTTAACATTTTTAAAGGCATATCTCAGCTTGTAAATGTATGAGAAATTCTCCAATGCTAAAAATGATGACATGTCACAAATCCAGAGAGGAAGATGGGTGCTGAAACAAGAAGATACATAGGGGTTCCCAACATTCTGTGGTGGCCTAGAGCTTTGGTTTTAATGATCCATTTATGAGGGAGAGAAAATCAAATGTAGTGGTCACATTGCCCTCAAAAAAATCCCAGGCTTTCAAAAACATGATGCCTCCCACAGGTAACCTAACAAGCAAAAGAAAAAACTCATAATACAAAAGGAAACAGGGACTTAAATTTATCTTAAAGATAGCAAGTCTGGATTGCATGGGAATAGTACAGGATGGAGATATACCGGTGTTTTGGAAGAACCACCTAAGTATTCAAAATATCTAAGTGTATTTTGAAACCACCAAGGATTAGGGTGGTGCCAGTGTGGGAGAGGGTGGCAGAAACCCAGGAGTAAACACACTAAAGGAGTGTGGGAGAGGAGCCCTGGAGTTGGCAAGAGGGCAAAGGACTGCACCAAGACAGAAGAGAGGGTGGCTATCCTCTGATGATAGGAAATTCAGGAGGAATAGAGAAATGGTTGGAAAGCATCAATGAGGAGCAAGAAAAATATATATCATACCTCCAGCCATTAGTACTAAGGGCGTGGGAGAGAAAACAGCCTCCACTTGAGAAGCCTCCGGAGCAAACAGTGTACTCAGAAAAGGGAGGTTTCAATTTTAATATAAAGTTAAAGGGAAGGTGAAGTATTTGAGTTTTGTGATTGACCATGAGCCTCAGAGGGCAGAATGAAAGGTTTAGAAGATAGAGAAAGACAGGAGGTGAGCAAATACCATGTACCGAGTATTTGAAGGTTTGAATCTGAGATCTGAGGGATGAACAGATTCCTACCATGAACAAGAATGAAAGGCATGAGGACAGTAGTCTTCATGACCCTATGGCAGTTAGAGGTGGCAAGACCTCCGGCACTGAAGGGTAAAGGGAGCATATTTCCAAGAGTATACAAAGTTCTGGAACATATTATAGGATCTTCACTCAGGAAGCACAACTTTCAAGGTGGATAAATTTAAAACTATACATCTAGACAGATTATTGTAAGCCCACCAAACACCAGATTCAAAGACAATAATTTTGTACAAAGAAAGAAAAGACAACTATGATGAAAAGTCACATTACACAGATATTATGTGAATGGCCAATACATATATGAAAACCTCATCAGTAATCAGAGAGATACAACATTAAATACATGATGAGATACCATTTTACACGATCAGATTGAAAAATGCTTAGAAATCTAACTATACTGTGTTAAGTATGTGGTGCAAAGGGAAACTTACCTACAGATGCAGAAATATAAATCAGGATAAATACTTAAGCAGTTTGGCCTTATCTATTATTATTAGGGTACCACACCACTGCCCAACAATTCCACATCTGGAATTTGTGCACTAAGCATATAGGTAAAAAGTCAAAGATCTCTGTTTTAAAGTTAAACATGCCCTTACTATTTAATTCCCAAATTCAACACATGCCAAGTATTTAATTTTGTAGAATTCCCTTCTCTCCTCTGATCTTCACCAATGAAGTCTGAATAAACTAATTTTTAAGCACTCGGTGTAATACAAGTCAGATAGCAAGTTTGAATACAAAAAGTTAACCTTATGATAAATTTTGCTACTTTTATTAATTACCACAGACTGATCTCTAACCAAAAAACAAACAAACAAACAAAAAACCCTGCAGTTTCACTTGAATATTTTAAAAGCTTTGCAATTTTTAAAAAATGCATTTCTAATTTCTCTCCTGAATGAAAAGAATTTCAAGACCATTTGCATTAGGAGTGGTGGAGACAGGGTAAAAAGGCTTTTCATAGCCTGGGGCGAGGACGGGGCGCGGGCGGGAAATCTTAGAAGACATTAGACATAGGCTACCTCTAAAAGTAAGCAAGCAATTTACGAGGTTGTGTTTCGGTTATTTTTTCCCCTCACGAATAAAGGCCACGGGGCCCCAAAAGAGCACCCAAAGCGCATCCCCCAACGCTTCGTAGAAAACCTACCCTGCCAAGACACCGTACCGAACCTAATGCGCTCTTTGGCAGGAGGCGGGGCTTAGAGTGCGACTCAGGTCACCTGACAGCACACATCCTTAATCACCCGGCGCTTATGGATCGTCGAGAAAAACGCAAGATTCTAACGCTCGAGGCCAGGCCCTGAGCCCCATCCAGGCTCTCCTAGAATCGGGGACTGCGACCTCCGGGCAGACGACCCCCACCCCGGCACACCACCCCCGAGCTCCGAGGACTCGCCCTGCGACGCACAGTCCTGCGCCCCACCTGCCCCCGTGCACCTCACCTGCTATCGAGACCCGTCACTCGAGTGACTCTCGCCCTCTGCCAGGCCCCAGGAGCGCCTCCCGCAGGGCCATGGAGGTGATGGGCAGCCCACTCCTCAGCCCCAGAGCCTATCCCGCGCCCTGGTGGGGACCACAGCCCGAAGGACCTGGCCCCGCCAAGCGCCGCCGAACCGAGGAGCCTGCGGGCCCCGAGTCCGCGACTGCGCCCAGCCCGCAAGATCCGGCGGGGCCTCCGGCCGCGGACACGCTCACCTCCGTGGTGGTCCTGGCGCCGGGCTGTGCTCTTCAGCTGCCCCTGGACGACGTCGACCTGGTGCTGGAGCCCGAGCCAACGTCGGTCCTGCAAGTGTCTCTCAGGGGACACACACTTTTGCTCATCCCCGAGGCCCTCTTGGGCCTTGGAGACGAACGCTCGCGAGGGCAAGCCCACTCGCCTCACTGCCTGGAACCCGGCGCTCTCCAGGACGGTCCCAGCGAGGACATCGCCGTCCAGCAGGGATTCTTCTGCGCACGTGTTCCAGGGATCGCCGCCCAAGAACAAGCCTACGACGAGGACGCGGACCCCGAGTTCCTGACACCTTGGATGGACGCTGCAGCAGGCTCCGTCGCTGGGTTCCGCCCCTCCGCTAGAACGGTGCTCGGCCCCTACCCGCACAGCTCCCTCGGAGAGCCCTCGCCTCAGGCCGCCAGCCCTAGTCCAGAGCGAC
>PVJD01014594.1:0-28415 GCA_004026545.1 Mormoops blainvillei
CTCGTTTCTCCACATCCTCACCAACATTTTGTGCTGTCAGTCATTCACATTTTCATCATTGCATGGTGTGTGGGGCTGTATTTCACTATGGTTTTATTTTGCATTTATTTGAAAAAATTAATGAGGTTGAGCATCTCTCCATATATTTATTGGTCACTTGGATATTTTTCTTCATGATGCGTTTGAGTCTTTTGCCCATTTTTTACTTGGTAATTTGTCGTATTACTCAATTTTTAAAATATATGTAGTATATGAGTCATTTTGGAGGAAAAAATATAAATTTGTGTATATTCAAGACTGCCCTGGTGATTCTTGGATCTTTGCATTCCTAAGTTTTAAAATAAATGTTAACTTCATTTATTAATGGGAACAACCCAAAATGCCCATGAACAGGGGGGTGGAGGAATAAACTGGTGAAGCTGCAGAAAAGAATATGACAGCAGTCAAAATGAAGGAAGCAGTTGGATAAATCCCAGCAAAATAATATTAAATGAGGGAAGTAAAGACTCAGAAAATGACATACAGTAAAATGCCCCTTTTTGAAATGGTATGGCAACTAAAATAAAATCTTTGCTTTTAAGGAATACATGTGGATGAGTTAATGCTACATTAAACAGAAATAAACAATGGAGTTGTGATCCCGGATGGTGGCTACCTTAGGTGAGGGCAGCAGGATGGGATGGGGAGCGGCCTCACAGCTGCGTGGAGGTTCCTGTCAAGGTCCTAGGTGAGTTTATGGGTGCTTATTGTGCTAATAAACACATATCAATACATAACGGAATTACTGACTAATGATAAAATGTTATTTGGATTACAATTAATTCAATTTAGTGCAGCTTAGGTGGGTTATACAAAAATGGATGAAAATGGGGGTTTGAATGTGGACCCCTTTGTTGGGGGGTCCCCAGTCTCCTCTGCTTATTCCACCCCAGATGGAGCAGGGATGCTAGTGTCAAGATGAATCTTATGCATTAGCAAAGCTTAATTTCCTTTAAATTGGTTTTCAGGAAAATAAATAGAAATAGAAGTTTAATTATTTTCTTCCTGTACCCCCAATGAGTCTCGTGTATTCCCCAGGGCGTACACACATCTCTGTCTAAGCAAGTGAAAATTTAAACCCACTTTCGTTTTAGATGGGCCACCAGTTGGCATGTGGAAGACACATTGTCTCTAAGCATTCAGGAGGCTGTCAATGTCCTCTCAGTCAGAGAGGACAAGGCCTTGGGAGGCGGGGGGAGGCAAGAAATTTGAGAGGTATTTAGGAGAAGGAATTTATAGGACTTAGTTTCCTTAAAAGCAGAGCATCGACGAGGTAAAGGACCATGTATTCTCTGCTAGTGACTACCATGTCCCTTAGAATGAGAATTTGCTCCAAATTCTTGGGGCTGTCCCCCTCCCAATTTTATGCGGGTCCCAGGGCAATTACAACCTTATATGTGATTCTCACGCACTGATGGACTAATTGGTGGTGCCCCGCCCTGCTGATGGCCTTCAGATGTTGGAGGGAAATCAAGCAGCCCTTGTGTGGACACGGCTGCTGCTGAGTCCTGGAGGCTGGTGTGGCTTGGGGGTGGGGCTCGCCTCTCAGGCCGCTGAGCTTGGTCTGTTCCACCTCCTCCAACAGCAGCCCGTCAATCAATCGCCTTGGCTGACTTCATTGGGAGCTTCAGATGGATTATGGAGTGGGCTTAGAGGGACCATGGTCCTAGATGGTAATTTGGCAAAGAGCACGTCCTCGATCCTTAGAATTTTGGGACAAAGGCCTTCTGTGAGGACACAGAGACCAAAGGCTTGAAGTATTTGGGGCTAGAAGGTCACAAGCTCCCTCTGGGAAAACAAAGGCTCACCTTACTATGGGACAGCAAGTCTACCACCTGTTGCCTTTTCCAGAGCCTTCTTTTACTAAATTGTGACGTGCAGCTTTAGAACTAAATGAGTCTTAAACCATGGCCCAAAATACTACAGGGGAGGAAGCAAGTGGCATTACAGCTGGGCACCCTGTCGCCATAACTTGGGAGTTCTGTGACTTCCGGGAGCCATGGTCTCCTGAGCATAGTCCTGGAGGACTGCAGTGTTACAGTTCTAACGTGGCTTCTGCACACCTGTGTGGCCGCTAGAGTCGATTCTCTCCAGCTTTTCCTTGTCTTGGCCGGAGCTCGGGAAGAGGTCGCTGAACAAGGAGGTTCATGCCAGCAGGAGCTCCCTGGGGCTCTGGAGTCAGATACAATGGGAGAGTTACTTACCTCTCAAGCTTCAGTTTTCCCATACACAAAACAGAGGATTCTAACCCACAGGCTTGTTGTGAAGGGTGAAATGACACATACATGGGCTCTCGGGACATAGTATGTGATCTCTGATGGGAGGAGACTTCTTCTCCACCTCAGCAACCTTCCCCTTAGCATAGGCTCTTGGGGCTCCCTGAATTTTTTTTTTGGAGGAGGTGGTTCTCTGAGTGTGTTTCTGGGCACAGGGGCCCTAAGGGAATTCATCAAAAATCAATCCACAGAAAGTCAGTTCCTCACTTTCATTTTGCCAAATGGTGATTTGGTTTCTCATCAACTGAGTCTTGGGAAAATTACTTTTGGCAAGTGAGCCCGCCTTCCAAGAGGCAGTCTCTGGGTGAACTGGACTGATCCGAATGCAAGCTTAGTGAATCCTCAGCTCGGAAGCAGGAAGACATTTGCCGTCAGCATCCCGTGTTGGAAGCTGAGCCCTGATGTGTGTGGCCTATGTCAGAGCCACCTTCTTTTTCCACTCTATTTCAGACACTATTGTCACTGTCATGATGAGGAGGCTCTTGACTGAGAGGAGCAGCCTGCTGAAGGGAGATGGAGCCTCCTGGAAAGAGCTACCGTTTGATATTCCTGGTGTTTTTCTCCAGGTCCCATGGGACTCTCTATTCTCCTCTAACCTCTCTTTGCTGCAGAACAAAAGAGAAAGGGTCAGGTAGCAGATGGAGTCAAGGAGGTGGTAGAATGGAAGCCCTGAAGTCAAGAGGCTCCTGAACCCCAAATTCCTCTCGATGGATCAAGACTCTTTGCTTTCCTGCAAGCAAAGGAAACAAAGCTGTTAATGGGCTGAAAGGGCGCTCCCAGCCTGGAAGGGAGGCTGGAGAACTGGGCTTGGGGATAGGCAAGAGCCAAGGCAGAGCACAGGGGCCCAGACGCCGCCGCCACATGGTCAAGGTGCAAATGCAATCGTTTGTTTCCAGTCCCTTTGTTCTGATCCACAAGGTCCAAACTGCAAACAAGGGTAGCCTCTGGAATAGTTTGCTCACATCACATACCCTTTCATTATCTGGAAAGAGAGCTTCCTGTTACCTAGGCCCCAGGCTGAACCCAATGGAGACGAGACAATTCCAATTCAGGAAATGAACTAAAAAGAAAACAGGTAATAGTAGGAAGCCAGGAAATACAAATCATGGCAGATAGACACAGCATTTGGAATGCGCTAGCCATTGGCCTAAGTGCATTACAGATATTAATTCCTTTAATCCTCCTACATGGGCAATGAAGATATTGTGATCGTGCTCATTGGACAGATAAGGAAACAGACCCAGAGAAGTTAAATCATATACTAGTAAGTGGCGGAGCGGGGATTTGAGTCAGAGCCTGGTTTTTAATGCCTATGGAACACTGTCCACTAGGCTATGGCTCAGCTGAAAGTCAAGTTCGGAACAGTCAAGAAAGTTAATGATAAAAGGAAAGCTGGTTTGCTGAGGGTTTGCAAGAGTAGAAGAAAATTGGAGATGCCTAGTGGCCCACCATCCTGGTCTCCCAGTCCCCAAGGACCCTGCTATCAACCTTCTCTTGAGCATCTCTGTTCCTCCACTCAAGGGCAGGTGGCCCTGCTCAGGTGGGGAGAAGGAAGGGGAAGGTAAACACAAGTTTGACTTAAGAAGCCAAGGAAAGGAGAGGCATTACGCAGATTTAAGGTTTAACACAAGGAGAACTAAATTGGCATTTTATTGACTTGCAGGGGGAGTTGTTAAAGACAGATTACTGCACCAACGGTGGAGTTTGATTGGTAGGCTGGGGAGATCTCAGCCCTCAAAGGCATTATGCTCGAAGGTCGGCGATCCCCCAAGGTGCCGGCTGAGTACGTAAACCCGAGCTCCTACGTGGGTACTTAACCACGTGCACACACCACCATAGATAAAACCCGAAATTCTCTGTAAGCTCCCAGAGGCCAGGCCCAGAGACACTGTGTGAGAGGGGCGACCAGAAGCCCAGGGTGGTCGATTTGACTCTTACCAATACCCATTCCCCACTCCAGCCTGACCAATTCCTGGGCCCAGCGGCAGCTTCGAAGATGAAATTCCTCATACTTTAAGGCAGAAATAGTTTCATGAGAAAACACCCATTGCGTCCAGTAAGAAAATGATCCCATTTCAAAGCCGCCTGTTCAGGGACTCGCCCCGCGCTGGGAGGCCCTGTGCGGAGATGTAATGCTTGTGTGCGAGGGGAGCAGGCAGGTGCCCACAAAGGCCTGCTAGGAGAGCGTGACGCTGTGATTTATCTTGGCGGAGGGCGGGTGGGAGCACCCAGGGGACACTGAAAGGGCAGACCAGAGAGACGTGTGGGGAGCGGGAGAATGGCAGGGGCAAGACTGGGTGAGGAGCGGCAGCCTGGCTTAGGCTGAGCCCCGGCACGACACCACCCTGGCCTTGGCCTTCGCCAAAGCACTGGCCCGTGGGCCTGGGCTCATCTCAGGAAGCCTTTCCTCTGTGGGCCCACCACGCCCACAGGGCTGCATCCCTGGCTCCTCCCTCCTAAAGCGGCACGGGGCCTGGGTCCGTTTTGGAATCGCCTCGTCCTCCTCTGTTCCTGCAACACACAGCACATCTCTGGGGATTCTTTCGACAGTTCTCTTCCTTTCCTTAGCCCCTGCCTCTGAGGGAATGTCTGTGTCCAGTGCAAGGTCTCTGACTCCATCGGTGAACCTGCCCTTCAGTTAGCCCCCTGTCTCCCTGGGGAGAGCCAGTGTACCTAAGGGTATTATTAGAAATGACTTCTTAGTTAGATTCCTCCCAGATGCCTATTATATCAAAATCCCTCTTTTTTCTCCTCCGTCCACCCCCACTGAGAACTGGGTTCTCCTTTTAGCCCTCAGGGCATCTGCACAGCAAACCCCCACCGCACCTCCTCTTGACCCTCCAACGGTCATGGTCCCAGGTTCTGCCTGGACTGAGCTCTAGGGGTAATGAAGCACCTGGCTTAGCAAAAGAGTTGAAGGTGACCTTCATCGGGGCCTAAAAGAGATAACCTCTCTCTGCACACAACAAGCCTGGCTCCCCTGGATTCTAACTAGCCACCCTGGAATATGTCGGCCCCATCTCCTAGCTCCCTCTCCTCTCTCTCTCTCTCTTTTTTTTTCTTTGAGGACCACACAAAGAAACTCTAGGGGTGAACTGGGAAGTCATGGTATCTTTTAACAGCCTGGAAGCCGGAAAAGAAAGTTCCCATGTGTGTGTAATCGTAGCTCATCAGTACAGGAAGGGTAATTATCTTAGCATTGTTGCCACCACCTTGCCTTCAGCAAGCTCTGTCTTTTCCTTTATGGTTTTATTTGTCTTATCAATAACCCTGAGTTCACGGAGGGCCCAGAAATGGTGCACCCAGTTTAGCTGGATGGGGAGGAAGGTACCTGCCCAAGGTCATATGGGGATGGGGTTGTCACAGCCTGCAGATGACTCTGCTTCCTAAGGGTTCCTGCATGAGACATCCCCTGGGAATAGAATGTCATCTCAGGGCTTGATTGCCAACACCGTGGAAGTGTTTGATATTTGGATGATTATTTTCTAGTGATCTTTGAGATCCCCTCTGGGTGGCCACCCTGTTCCCCCACTCCCTGCGTTGGGCCCTGAGCTGTTGGGTAGCAATATTTGGAGCACCCAGTGGGTATTATCAAGGTAGAAACAGATGGAGTGGGGAAGAAAAGCTCCTTCATCCTGTGGCACTGGGGAGGGGAGTGAAGATGAATTTGTCAGATTGGAATTAGTGGGGATGTGGAATATGGTGGCCCATTTTTGATAGGAAAGGAAAAGCAGGTAAATGAAAGGACACATCTAGAGATGAAAAACACAGTATCTGAAGTGAAAGTTACACTAGATGGAATTACAGTGAATCGGATGCTACAGAAGTAAAAATTAGTGAACTGGCAGAATTAAAGGAATCCAAAAATACATCATGAAGTTGGAAAAAGAAAAGCAATTCACCAAGAAGACACAAAAATCCCCCTTGCACATGTACCTAAAAATACAGCTTCCAAGTATGTGAAACAAAACTGATAGAAATGCAAGAAGAAATAGAAAACCCCACAATTACAGTTGGAGACGCCAATGGTTTTTTCCTCAAAAATTTAAAGAACAATTAGACCAAAAAAAAAAAAGCCTGTAAGGATATCATTGCCCCAGCCGCAGGTGGGGTGCATGAGGCAAGTCTGCCTGCTGCTTCTGTGCTCTGGGAGCACCAACCACGGTGTCTTCACTGTTGCAATGTTCGCACATTCCGGGGAGGAAGCCTCTAACGTGGCCCCTTATTGTTGTTTCTAGGCATCTAGAGAGCTAGTGGCAGAGGGCTTCTTAAGGTCAAATTTCAAGTGCAAGGGACCATAATTGGAGCTTGCAGTCCCATGACAGTCTCTTGTGAAGTTCACACCCCTTCACCTTTGATATGTGTTGAATTAGGAGCCTCCAAATTTCATGCTGAAGCCCTAACCCCCGAGCTGCAGAATGTGGCCCTATTTGGAAATAAGGTCATTGCAGGTGTAATTAGTTAAGAGGTGGTCCTGGGGGAGTAGAATGCGCCCCTAATCCAATATGACTGGAGTCCTTATACAAAGGGGAAATTTGGACCCAGACATGCACACCAGGGTGTGTACATGATGATTGGAGTTACGCTGCCACAAAGCAAGGAATCATGAGAAGCTGGGAGAGGCCTGGAGCAGTTCTCTCCCTGGAGCCTTCAGCGGGAGATGGTCCTGCCTATGCCTTGACTTCAGACTTGTGGTCGCTGGAACTGGGAGACAATATGTTTTTGCTGTTCTCAGCCACCCAGTTTGTTAAGCAGACCTCACAAACCAACACAGCTTGGCTCTGGCCCCAGTTTCCCTTTCCGGTATCATCACCTACCCCTTCGCTGCAGGAACTTTTTGCCCGACAACATTGGTATCCATGAAGTTCTTTATGGAGTAAACTTTTGCAGGTCATTTACTTGTCACTCTTCTCAGACTGCAAGGAAGAGACACCCAGAGAATCACAAGGGTCTCCAGGAATGCGGAGGCCGGGAAAACCACCCAGTCAACAGCCCAGAACCTGGACCCTAGACTGTCCCAATGTGGGATGCACAGAGGCTCTGCAGAGGACCCAGGGCATGGCCCCCTCAGGGACCACCCTGAGCGTAAGTGATTTTTCTCCCTGATGGCTTTCAGAAGTAGAGTGTGTTGTGTCAGTGACTGTCATTTGGGGTGGTGCTCATCTCCTGGGCTCGGTAAATAAATTAATATTCATAAAGCCCCCAGAAGCAGCTGGTACATCAAGAGTACTTTATAAGAATTACCTCCCAATCCATCCATGGGCTGGCTTCCCTTGAGTGCCAGCTTTTTAGATGGTTATTTGCTGATCACACACTGAGCCTCGATCCAGTTCTCAAGTTCGGTGTCTCCTCTCTGACAAGCACCCTGTACAAACACGAACAAAAGAGAAAGTGGGAAACCCATTCGGGTCCCTTTTCCTGATCAGAAACAGTGCAGGTGACTGGCAGTAAAGGCTGATGGGTTCCTCAGAACACCCACCAAAAATGAGTGAATAAATGAAGGAAACTCTGGAAGGATGGGTGGGTGGGTGGCTGGACGGACGGGTGGACTGATGAATCTGGCCTGACGCAGGGAAGAAGGTAAAGTGAAGGGTGAATGGCAGGGAAGGTATGCCCAAGTCTGGAGAGAGGAAATTTTGGAGAGCGGAAGCATGTGCTGGTGTGTCCTCTGGCCCTCCTCAAATAAGGACTGCATGATAAATAGAGTGAGGTTTTATAGGCTTAATATTCCTTCCCAATGCCGTGTGCTTTACATCTGGATCAAAGGAGCTATAAATCTCTTCAGGCAGCACGTGGCTGGGCCCTGTCTTCCTACCCTTCTCACTGAGATCTGACTTGGAAATACAGCTGAACACTCAATGATGAATCATAGCATCTGTGGAGCAGCCCCGATAAGGAACAATTTGCATTTTCATGTGATAATTCGCTACTCTTGTCGCTTTCAAATTACCTTTAGAGCCACATTAATTCTGTTGCCATAAACTAGTGCTCTGTGCCCAGGTCACTGGGAGCTGGGGGCTCAAGTGGCAGGTTTGTGTGGCTTCACAGGCATGGGACGAGCTCCCTTCCTGTGACACGGGGCCTGTGAAACCAAACCGGCCTGTGGGCAGCGCCTCTCATAGCGGCTGCAAACCGGTCTCGAATTTTTGGCTTCTGGGTCCGTATGTCACTTGGTTAAAAATAAACTTTCCAGCAGCTCCCCCTGCCGCACAGTGCGGAGGGGACACCCCTGGGGTTGGGGGGAGCTCGCTCTCATTCCCTGTTTCAGGAAGTACAGCGTGGAGGGTGATGGGTGGTGGCAGACGCCATTTGGCTCCTGCACACAGGTCTTTGTGGGGAGCCCCCCTGTGGTGGAGGGGACTCTGGCAGAAGAGGGAAAATCACCCCCGGTTTCTCAAATTGGGGCTCCTTTACTCGAACACCTCCAGACAAAGACATATCACCATCTGCTGCTCCCCTCCTCCCCAGTTTCTTCTAACCTTCACAATCCAGGAAGTTCTCCATTCTCACCAGCAGCGCCCCTCACTGGAGCACAAATCCATTTCCTTGACCAGAAGCAGAGACCCATCCTTCTCAATCCCGAGTCCTCCCATCCCTACCTGCCTTAAACGAGGTCTCAGGATGCTCTCAAATGAGTTAATGAGGAACCTTGTAAAAACGAGAATAATATCTGTTTCTCGGTCCTAATTTACATTTGTCCATTTCCTGAGGTTCCGTTCTATTAAACTTGAATTTGCTCGCCTCTCATTCCAGGCCTTTGAGGAGTCTTAGGGTGGAGATTTTCTTCACATGACCAGAGTCTCTTGGGCTCTCTGGCATGGCACTCAAGGACAGGCAAGATAGGTTTTGTCCCTGAAGGGATTTCTAGATTGCCCAACCACCTGCTCGGGGCAAATTGGCCTAGAGGAGAGGGCTTGAGCCTGGATGATGGGAAAGCAGCAGAACTGGTTTTTTAAGTTCTGTTTATTTTTGTTACAGTACTCGTTTCAGCTCAGCTTACGACAGTTGTGTTTTGAAAGACTTTCTTCTATTACATCCCCCAGTTTCTGTACTTGTGAACTGAGGGGCCAGGGCGTTCCATCCCATTTTCCCACTTGTTTCTTTAGGATGTACCAGGAGCCCTGACTGGTGTGGCTCAGTTGGGTGGGCATCCTCCTGCAAAGCGAAAGGTGGCTGGTTCGATTCCCGGTCAAGGCACATATCTGGGTTGAGGGTTCAGTCCCAGGTTAGAGCACACGCGAGAGGCAACTGATGTTTTTCTCACACATCGATGTTTCTCTCTCTCTCTTTCTCCCTCCCTTTCCCTCTCTCTAAAAATAAGTAAATAAAATTCTTAAACCTATGAGAAAAATAAAACGTACAAGGAAAGCATGGAAACACGGACATGCTTTTGTTTCTTCGGAGAGGAGAACCAGAAAAGAAATGTATTAGGTTGAACCACATAAAATCACCATTTTTAAAAGACAAAAATGGTTGCATATCACTGATTTCATTTGGTTCAATCTAGTACAATCAAACCGCATCAATTCAGACTAATTTGAAGAAGCTTGGTCTGAATTTGCTGCAGTGTGGCAAAAAAAAACCAAAACAAAAACACAAAAAAAACCCTGGATAATGAGATCATTTTAAAGAGATGCAACTTTATTACATTTGAGTGGTGCCAGTAAAGGGGGGGATGCCAACCAAGGGGGGGTCTCCTATAAGCCCATAGAGGGGCGTCTGGGATTAGTAAAAACAATATGTAATGAAAGTACAGATACCTTATGTAAAGGGTGCTTGAAGGTGTGCTTGAGAATGCTTGAGAAGTTTGTTTTTTTAAGTTGCTTTAAAATAGTTTCCTTTTGATTTACATATATGAGTGGTTTGGTTAACAAATCCTTCCATGAGGGCAAATGTATGTTTGAAGTTTCCTTGTCTGAGTTATTTCTTATTCCCAGATACTGGATTCCAAACTAATGATGCTTGATTGCTTTATTCCTGACCTTGAGGTTGGCCATTAGGTTAATGAAAATCAACAGGAAAATCTGTTTGACAAAATACCATATGACTTGAAAAATGAGGCTGGTTTTCTTGTCCATCTCATTCATTGACTCCAAAGACAGCTTGAGGGGCACAGTCCCAACGGTGGCTGGGGCAGTGCAGGGACCTTGGAAGGCGTCAGCAGTGTCCCATGCAACTACTTCGAAGGGCAATGTAATGTGAACGTACGAACTCCAATCTTTTATGACTTTAAAAAAGGCTCACATAGGCTCATTCTCGGAGGAATATATATATTCCTATAAAAACATTTAAAAAGCTCCCTTGTAAATAACGACTATTTCTCTATTACTTTTAAGTTTATCTGCAAGTGATTTTTATCAATTTTCTGCTCACTCAAAGCCCTGAGGGAAGAGGAGGGGAACGGAGTTGAGGACTAGTGACCAGCAGAAACAGACTGAGAGACAGAGGAAACTGGAATTAGGGATAACTTTTCAGGAGAGCACCTGTGCTACATGGCAAAGTCCTCGCAGGGTTCCCCAGTATGTCCTTCGGAGGAAAGGGGAAATTCTAGAGAAAAACACCTCTTCTTTCTAAGGGAGAGTTGGTACAAATCCCACCTTTTCTCTTGCCCTTGTGTTGTCTTCTCTTGCTTTGAAAATGTCAAATAGAACTTGAAGCGCAGACAAATCTGATGCAGCCACTGGGAGGAGGCAACGCGGCACTCAGTTACACGCCTCCATGAAAAGTGGATATGAAATAAAAATGGGCCAGATAAAATATGGGCGATTACCTAACACAACAAAACAGACCAGTGATGCAACAATCTATAACTCTGTCATGTTACACAATCCTATGCATTTTTCAAAAACATAAATCCACACACCAAAAAGAGTGACTAGGCTGCATGCAAATGAAAAACAGCTACATAAGTGTGAAGTAAGGCCAGTCCTTCCCTTGGTAACCTGCCAGGTGGCTGGCCTGGGGGCGAGGTCTTCAGGACTCCTCTCCCAGCACTGTCACGGACTGCACAGGTCATGCTTGCCTCTGCTGTCATGTCCCTGTCACAGGGGGGTGAGGGGGTCACAGGCTGCTTGTTCCCTCACTAAGTGGGAGCTTCATGGCGATAAGGCTGCCTTACGGTGCTGAGCCCCGACGCAACAAGAGCAGCATGGATACTGCTTGAATTGAGCCTTGATCTTGCCTGCTGTTGTTTTAAGTCCAGCCCTCCTAATCTTGTCCTTGGCAGAGATTCATTCATCCAGTTAGGCAACACTTCCTGGACACCTCCTTTATGCCAGGGGTGGCGCTGGGAAGCAAGGTTATAAAAACAAGGTGCAGCCCCTGGGCTCGAGCTGCTCCAGCGGGGGAGTCAGATGCATAAACAAATGATTAGAGCAGATGTAATTAGTGCTAATAGAGACGGCTGCAAAGTGCTGTAGCCGCGGAGGGGGCGGGGCTAGCTCAGCCTCCAGTCTTCACCTTCCAGCTGTTCGGAGAGAGTGAATGTCACTGTTGTGCCTAGAAAGAAAGAGGCCCAAGGGGAGATTGATGCTCTGTCAGTGCAACATGTCATCGCACTCACAGAGTCACGCACAGACACACATCACGCACAAACGCGTTCTGTACAGGCATGCACATCACACACATCATACACAGACATACAGCACACATATACCAAACATAACATGCAGACAGATACATGGAGACACGTACATCGTACGCACATCACACACATCACGTATCACACATATCTCACACGCACACACACACACACCCCTGAAGGCCTCCCACCCTCCTGTAAGACAGATAATGTCAGTCCAACCCCTCCTCCTCTTGGGCCATAGCAGAGACAGCCCAGGTGCTGCTTGACTTGGTAACGCTCCTGGTGGCTTGGGCAGTGGTTGCGGGTGGATTCCGGTGTCTCACTATGAGCCTTCCCAGTGCTTTTCCTTACAGGTTGCAGGCAGTCTAGGCTGCCCTACAATCACCATGGCAACGGGTGTCTCTCCATTTTCTACAAGTGCAGGGTGCTTCCTTGCTGGAGTGCCGGCCCCCAACCAGCACCGAGCCAGGACATAGGTTCTGTGTCCTCCTGTTTCAGGGCCTTAGTTTTTTGCCAGCTGCCAACAGTGGCCTAGGAGCACGTGGCGGGTCTGAGCCCTGGTTTATGGAGCTGCCGCCAGTAAGTGCTCAGACTGAAAGTGACTGAAGAGGCCTGAGTGCCCAGGCTGTCATCCAAGGACAAGGTGGCCATGTCAAAGAGATGAGCTGGGAGCCAGTCTGGACAATTTGGATCACGTTAATTGCTGGGTAACCAGGACGACACAGGGACCCATGAGAGAGCTGAATGAAGAAACTAGGGATGCACAGCAGGAGAAGAGCAGTATCATTGAGAACACCCTCACTGACCAATATTGAATAGAAGAGGGTGCAGGTGGTGTCTCTGGGGCCTCTTTAGTATCTTTTGGACCAATGGTTGGAAGAGAAAAAGCCATAGAACTTCTTTCTTTTCCTCATGCTTCTAAAAAGTCCCCTCAGCCTTTTAAAGGTCAAAGTCACCGTCTCTGAGGAGGTGAGCTCCCCATCGATGCAGGTAATCAAGCAGCAGATAGATGGCCATTGGGTGGACATTCAAGTATGAGATGGGTCTTTATTGTCTCATCCAAACCTGACTGGCCCTGCCACTATCTTGTGAGTAGCCACGACCCCCTCCAAGATGCCCACTTTCTTAGCTATGAAATGGGAACTGGGTGTCAGAGTGTAGCTTGGACCTCTGGCTTACAGCCCAGTGTTCAGGTCCCATTTTTGAAGCCTGACATTTACAGATTTAAGGGACTGCCTATTTTTCTGAGCACTTTCATAGCCACAGTCTCATTGTCTCTCTCCCGTCTGTGAAGTAAATAGAGCAGGTATGAGCTCAGAGGCAGGGGAGTTCAAGGGGAATTTCCAAAGGTCACTAGTAAATTAGCAGCAGAGCCAACACAGAGGCCAGGGCTCAGGTCCGCCAGTCCAGCCCACTGCCCACTCTTGTCTGTGGCATGTTGACCAGCATTTCCCTGTTGGGCACATGACACCACGGAGAGGGCTTCTCAGGGAGTATGCAGTGGGGCAGAAATAGCACATAAGTAAATTCAGCAGAGTTTCCAGAAATTTAAAAAAAAAAATGTCTGGCTGCCAGTTGTTCTCAACTTTGGGCTTTGCTGCTAGATAAGCTCCAAGACACAAACAAAGTTTCTAACTCTGTGCTGTGAATACATGAGTGATGTCGTAAAAGTGATTTGTGCCAATGGACCTGGGCGGGGGATATGCCAAGTCATAAAAATGAGCTGGTCTCCCTTAAAACTTGCAGCGGGGGTGTCGAGAAGGGAGAAGGTGACCACTGGTTCTGCTTGGTATTGCGTCTAAGTGGAAAATTGAACAGACTTAATGTTTCTAGAGAAATTGAAACATCAAATGTCAAATAAGATCTCACTGCTCTAATTCTTTCTTCAGGCCCCTGGGGAATAATGGATCCAATGTGACAACCCAATAAGCTCTAACACCGCCGTCTTGTGCTGTGGAAAGGCCATCCTCTTCCGCTTTCTTAAAATCACTGTATCTCCTTCTTTTAATCAACTCAACTGAAGCAATGAATGCAAATTTGAAACCATACAGCAGGGCTGTCCAATGTTTTGGCATGTCCGGGCCACACTGGAAGAGGAAGAGCTGTCTTGAGCCACGCATTAAATACATTGTGACACATAATCACAAAAGAACTCAATATTTTAAGTAAATTTATGATTTTTTGTTGGGCCTCATTCACAGCCATCCTGGGCTGCATGCGGCCTGTGGGCCATGGATCACATGCCCCTGCCAGTCAGTGTATGTGTGTGTGGGGGTCCCATCAATGGACGACAACTTTTCCCATGGAAAACTTCCCATCCTGGTCTAACCTTTGTCTCTAAGTAAGTGTGACGATGACGAAACTGGCAGGAACCCCACTGGTTCTTTCCAGGGACCTGGCTGCCCCTTTGTCTTCTTCACCAACTCTTGGTGAAGTGGGAGGAAGAGCCCAGGTCTCCTGTTCCACTTAGGAGTTGTAACCCAAAGCCTGAGCCTTGTTCACACATGGTGGGGACCAGGGGGTGGGGGGTCGGGTGGGAAGGGCTGGCGGGCCAAGGATCACAGCAGGAAACACAGTAGGAAACAAGACTTCATCAGGCTGGTGACCCACCTTGCCTTTCGGGGAGTCCAGAGGTCTTTGGGAACAGATGGAACTATGGTCCACGGTGGATTTAAGGGCAGCCTCAGGGTGGCGGTGGGGGAAGCCACACACATTTGGGAGGCCACTGAGTCCCAGACATAACTGATCGAAATGCCAAGACATCCAGAAGAGTTGCGACCGGGTGGCAGAGGGTGTGCCGTTGGGGACAGAGAGGTGCTCTGGTTTTGTGGGACTGTGCTCCTGGCTGACACAAAGCCCAGGAATGTCCATCTTCGCCCTGCCCACTGAGCCTCTGATCCTTTCCTTGGCCTGAGCCATGGCCAGGTAATCTGGTCTTCTCTGGCATCATAACGCTGGCGAGTCATGAAGACCACCCACAGCTCCCCTCACAGGTGGCCTTTCAGTGTGTGCTTGACACTTGCCGGCTGTGTTGGATAGACCCATTATGAGAACGTTCCTTCCAATGTGGAGCTGAACTCCACCTCCCTGCATCTTCCACCATCGTTCTCGTTCCTGATCTGAAGCTCCGCAGGATTAAGCCAGTCTCGCCCGTGGGCCGCCTCCTCGAACATCTGAAGGCAGATGCCACATCTCTCCTGAGTCTTCTTTTCTCATGATGCAGTTTTCAGACTTCTTACCACCTGGTCACCCTGCCTGGTGTGAACCAGTTAGTTAGTCTTTGCCATGTTTACTCTGTAGTGCACAGGTGTGAACTCAAGGCTACACTGGAAGAGGCTTCTCGTCCCTGGTGTGCAGGAGGTCAGACCCCTAAGAGGAGCTCATTGGCTTTCTAGATATGCTTCAGCATGTATGTATTCTTGCCCTACCAGCTTTCCTCATGAGGAGGAAGAGGAGGCGAGACCTTTAGGGTAGAGCCCTAGAGGGTAGCACCACCCATGAAAACCATGTAAGGCACTGGAACTGAGGACACAGCTCTTCTGCCCAAGGACCCTGTGGCCACAACGGCGATACAGACTCCATCTTCCCAATGTGAGTGGTTTGAATCCTTTCCAGAATCAATGCAGGGCACCAGGAGAGCACAGATTCCATCTGTCTCCCCGGCCCCTCCCTCCCACTTGGGATAGTTAGAATGGTGGGCACGACTTTGATGACTTCACTGCAGTGGTGTGAGGCTGACTCACTCAGCGTCCCCAGGCGGGCTGAGCTCACTGAGAGCATGACCAGAAAATCTTGGCTGAAGGAGATTCAAATCTTTCACTGTCACCATTGTTATAGCTTCTTGGCTGGTTTATTGGGAATAATTTCAGTCATAGAAAAGCTACAGGTACCATGCTCACGCCTTTCTTTCCCGAACTGTTTCAGGGTATGTGGCTGTCAGGATATTTATCACCTGTGAATCTTTTTGTTTATAATCCCACAAATGAGGACATGATCTTACGTGGCCATCAACAATTATCAAAGGCAGGAAATGAACTGATTCATTACTAACGCCTGTCTAACCCTCAGACTCTAGTCAAGTTTGCTGGCTACCCCAATAATGATCTTTATAGATAAAGGGTCACACACAGCATTTGTTCTTGTGTCTCCATCGACTCTAGTGTAGAACAGATCCCCCGTCTTTTCTAAACTCCCAAGACCTTGACACTTTTGAAGACTCCAGGCCACCTATTTTGATCAGTGTCTTTGCATTGGGTTTGTTTGACGTTTCTTCAAAATTAGAGTCAGACTATGCATCTTTGGCAGGAGTTTCACAGAAGGGATACTGTGTTCTTCTCATTGCATCTTATCAAGTGGTACCCAATTCTGATTTGCCCTAGTCCTAGTGATTCATTAACTTACATCACTTGTCTAAGGTGGTGTCTCCCAGCTTTCTCCACCACGAAGTCTCTTTGCCTTTGCAAATAACTGTGTGTGGAGGTTCTTTGAGATTAGGTCACTATCCCATTTATGATCAAACTTCAGTTCATTCATTTATCTATATCAGTCTGAACTTGTGGTTTCATATTTTGGTCAATGGATTGTAACTTGTTGTTATTTATTTCGATGCTCAAATTATCTCAGAGTTGCCCAGTGGGAGTCCCTTTGTGTTGGTTTCTGTGTCCTGTTTGCATGTCCCCACTGTTCTTTGGGTACTTCCTTACTCTGGAATAGTAAGCTATCCCAGGTTCATTTTGTACTTTCCTTGCCCCATCTGGAATCAGCTCATTTTCCAAGGAGACTGGTTCCTTTCAGTGGAAAACGATATTTAGAAACCAAGATCTGGAGGCCTAGTGTGCTCACTGGTATTGGGGTGTCTCCCAGGCCCTCATGGTGGACAGAGTAGAGCAATATCTACATGTATGTTTACATACAAGTATGTGTACACAGAATTACATTTGTATTTATACATTCATCTGTGTATTAAAAATGAGTTCATATACGTATGCCAGATTCCAATCTGATACCTCAGGATTCATTTCTGGTTCTTCCTTTTTACATTTGTAACTTCCTCTCTAACAGAGGGAAGTCTGGCTGTTATATCATTAACACATTTTCTTATTTGATCAATGCCCCCATATGTAACCAGTCTTCTGTTGCTACCAGCAGCTTTTTCTGGCATGGATGCCCTCCTTATCCAATTTGACCTTCTAGCCTGTGCCAGATTGTCCCCCCAACCTGGTATGGAAGGCCATCCAAATCACCTCAGGTTCCCACACCCCTCAGTGTGCTGCCCTCTGCAGGGACCCCCTCTGTATCTCACTGGAGCTCCAGCACGCCATCCCCTGTGGCCACCCTCTCATACAGAAACCTCTCAGTGCTCAAGCTGTAGACCCCAGGTAGCTAGCTGTCCCTTGGTGTGGGGCCCTCCCCTCTCCACTTGGGCACTAACACTGTTCTGAGCCACTGCGTCTCCCCTTTCCTGGCAGAGGTGCCTACTTTTCTCTCCTGCCTCACAGTGGTTTGTGGACTGAGCAGTTCAGGAAGAGAAGGAACAGGAAGGAGGAGGAAGACAGAGTAGTTCTGGGATTCTTAACCATTATCACCAGGTCCTTCCTCGCCTGTTCAAACGAAGAGGTCGGGGCTGCTGCCCAGCAAGGGCTGGACGTTGCAAAAGCCTGTTAGCAGGGTAATCTGTACGCTGCACAGGAAGGTAAAGTGCGGTGGGGACTGAGGCTGTCTTTGGGTGACATGTAGATTATCCCATTCTGAGGCACATTAACGAAGTGCTAATTGTACTTTCTGAATGCAATTTTGTGCCAGTTGCAGGAATAACTCTGGCACCTGCTTGGACTTTAGACTTGCAGATTAACTCAAATGGAAAGAGTAGCAAAACAGGGAATAATTTGTTCTCTAATAAGCCACTTGGAAGCCAACTCATTTCTACAGTTGGTGTCAGAAAAGTGCAGCTCCGTGATTGGAACAGGAAACTGCGTATCTGGTACACAGGGTTCCATGCCACTCTGCCAGAACTTGCTGAACGACTCACCTCATTTTGCATCTAATGGCCTCAATTTACCTTTCCACTATTATAGATAAGACTCATTTTATCCCGATTAGACACACTGGATATGAAGTGTGCAGTCTTCCGCTTTTGTCACTTGTACTTTCGTGGGCAGCTCTGGTGAATTTGACTAGAAAACGGAGAGGCAGGAAATGGGCACCTGCAATTCTTGAGACGTGACTCTCAAAGTGGGGGTTCCCGGGGCAGCAGCACTGACATCACCTGGAGCTGGTTAGAAAGGCAAATCCACAGTCTCCATCCCCCACCCCCAAGGCCTTCTAGGTGATTCTTGTGCACGCTCAAGTTCGAGATATGCTGATTGCGCTAGGAAATGTGGCTTGATTCAATTGAGCAGGATTTACTAAGCATTTACTAAGTTATTCAGCAAATGGTTTCTGAGGGCCTGCTATGTGGCAGGAAATGTGCTAGGCCCCACTGAACATCATGAACAAGACAGCCGTGGTTCCTACCCTCCCAGAGCAGGTTGTCACGTGGGGGATGCACTGGAAGAACAGGCAGACAGCTAAGAATGACAACACAGGGGCTAAGAGCAGGAACGACGGAGGACCCCTGGTTTAGGTAGGGTAGCCAAGGAGGCTACTCTGAGAAAGTGATGCTTATGCAGCAGCCACACTGTCAAGAAAAGCACGGAGAGCTGGCTGGGGGGTACAAGGTCGGGAAGTTTGGGAACCCTCCCTCATTTACGACGGCAGGCGTGAAGGCCAAGACCCGGAGCGCACAGCAGGCTAAGTCCCTGCGTCTTCCTTTCCTTGCCTTCCCTCGGAGATGGGAAGAGGCTGCGCCTCCCTGGCACGGGAGGGAGCTCTGGTTATCATCCAGCCAGGTGGAGATAGCATCATTGCTATTTTCCAGGGACCAGATTTGTGCATTATTAAAAACGCAATCACGTGATTTGCTGACAGCCCTTAATGGGTAGTTCAGGGGGCCTTATTATTGCTATAGATCATGTCTGGTTTATGACAGGCAGGGAGGTTTCTGGCGCAGAAGGGAAGCTCACAGGCCTTCAGTTTGATTTTTTTCCTTCCTGAGGGGACAACTGGCAGCCAAGTCCCTACTTGCATGGGTGGTCCCCGAGGCTTCTTTAGGGGCCACTGGGTGCTGAGGTGGGTATTAAGGACATAGCGGAGGGGCTCTCTGATGGGAGGGGCTGGCCTATGGCTCTGCTGGTGGTCAAATAAAGCTTATCAGCCCAGTTGGGCAGTGGGCAGCATGTGCTCATCCTTCTACTTGGTTGGGGTCAGAGGCTCTATTTTTGTTTTGAGATGTGGGCATATCTTCACCACTGAGCAGCGTGCCTCACAATGTATGTGAGGGCTGTCTCTTACCCACTCGGACTGGCATTCTTCACCTTTGCTTCCCCAAGGCGGTGCCTGGCAGATGAAAAGACAACTATGATCGGAGGGCTCATTCTACTGACGAATCCTCTGAGTCCTTGCACATCAAGGTGCTTCGATTTGTACGCCTCCTGCACCGATGTGCCACAGGTTTACTGAGCACCTATTAAGTTCACTGCATTCTCTGGGATCCAGGACACAGCAATGTGCCAGTCCTGGAAGATGGACTCTCTCCTGGAGGACTAGGACAAGCTAAATGACAGGACCAGACAGCGTCTGAGAAGTGGCCAGTGAGTGGGACAGATGGGTCAGAGGACACTGAGGGCAAGGGTATCGGGGTCTCCACTGGCCTTAACACTTAAAAGCACTGCTCCCCCACTGTGCACCTGAGAGCCGCAGACCATCTACCAAGCACACTTTTGTTTGTTTGCTTTTTGCTTTTATTTGTTCTTTAATTTTATTTTTCAATTACAGTTTACAGTCAGTGTTATTTTGTATTAGTTTCAGGTGTACAGCGTAGTGGTTAGACAGTCATATACTTTACAAAGTGTTCCCCCCACCCCGATATTTCCAGCACCCACCTGGCTCCGTAGTTATTACAATGTTATTGTCTATAGTCCCCATGCTGTACTTTGTACCCCCGTGACTATTTTCTACATGTCAATTTGTACTTCTTAATCCCTTTACCTTTGTCACTGAGTCCCCCAAACTCCTCCTCTCTGGCAAACTCAGTCTGTTCTCTGTGTCTATGAGTCTGTTTCTATTTTGTTTGCTCGCGTATTTTGTTCTTTAGATTCCACATATTTTTAATGAAAAGTAGCAATTTAGCCAAGAAATCAACATCCATGTCACTGCCCCAGGTCAAAAGGTTTTCAAGCCCTCGAACCCCACGCCCTTCTGCATGCAGACAATCTAATCTCTGTCCGGTGCAGGCTCGTCCTGTGTTGCACCATGTTGTCGCTGTCAGCGAATGGGCCCTTCCGGTCCCCTTCGACAGAAGAGCAAAAAGTGAACTGTATTACCTCCTAGGGCTGCAAATTGGGAAGCTTAAAACAATAACGTATTCTCTCACAGTTCCAGAGCCTAAAGGTCTGACATTGGGGAGTTGGCAGGGCCCTGCTCCCTCTGAAGCTTGCAGGGGGGAATCCGTCCTCGCCTCCCCCAGCCTCTGGTGGCCTGCCACCACTCTTTGGTGCTCCTTGGCTTGCCACTGCATACCTCCAGTCTCTGCCTCCATCCCCCTCACAGGTGCTCTCCCCGTTTTCACCCAGCTGTCCCATCTTCCTCGAAGGACATCGGTCATATTGGCCACCCTACTTCAATACTCATTTTAACTAATAATGTCAGCAATGACCCTATTTCCTTATACCATCACATTCTGAGGTGCTGGGGCCTAGGACTTCCACATATCTTTTGTGTGGGGGGCGCATGACTCAACCTGTAACAGGAACCCCGAAAATACATGAGCTATGTACTTTAGTAGAGGTGCGGGCTAGAGATGGGTGTGTCTGATGGGTGAGGGAATATCTTTCCGCGAGGGTTTGATAGAGGGTTATGTTATGCCTCAGAGTTGATGGGACACTAATATGTGCAGACTTAGCAAAACAGACATATTGGGCTACTATTTACATTTTTATTGTCAAAGCCAATTATTTAAATAAAAACATATGCTTTCATTATAGCCTTAAGCACATGCGGGGCGTCCTTTGCTTTCAGACTAGGATACTACCCATACGCATAGGTAGCAAATGCTTTCTTGAGGTCACACCAACCCCGAGGGCGGCAGAGGCCGTAATCCCCCCGCAGCCATTCCATACTGGGGAACTGCAGTCCAAGCAGGAGTAGGCTGAATGGGTTTGCTCTCCGCGGAGCTGCTGTGGGGATTTGCAGGTGGTTTGTTTTTTTAGCAGCCTAAGCACTCGCCCCTCTGTGCATGTGACCGTGTGTGTGTCCCTTGTGTGTGTTCGTATGTTGGCATTATTCATTCCAGTCTTTTCTTCACTCACTGTGGGCGTGTGAGGCGCGAGGGGCACAAAGAGGAGGAGGAGGGCATCTTCGCTTTGAAAATGACCTCCAAAACAGTGGAATGTCCAAATCCGTGAGCATCCTGTAATGCTAAAAGGCCGCGAGGATTTTGTATGCCAGAGGACGCACGTGTGATGACGGTGTGAGGAGCAAATGCTGATGATTTCAGTCCCTGGCTGTGTTGCCGGACCCCGATGTGACGGGAGGTCTCCTCTCTCTGGGAAACTTCCTCTCTTTGCCCATGAAATGCCCTGGGTCAAGGTCACTTTCCAGAGTGGAACTTTCTCGGCTGCTTCATGAAGTTCTTGCAGACCAGTTGCTAGGCAATGATGGTGCGCACCAGAGGGGAGGCTGCTGCGCTGGGCGGCTGGCTCCCCATCCCATCTGCAATTTAAATTCCCTGACAGGCAGAAGCAGCCAAGCTGTTCACTTGAGATTGCAAAAAGTTAGATTGAAATAAAGGAATATCCAATGCCTCGAGCTTTTCATAAATTTTGCTTTGATAGTAACTGGGAGAGAGACGGGGAGACAGGAAGAAGTGGAGCTGGAGAGGGGAAGGCACTGCCATTTAGACCCACACAGGCCACTTCCGTTTGATCGTGTTCCATCCCTCCCTCCTCCCTCAGTGTGTGCTTACTCTCTGTCCTCTCTCTTGCCCACCTCTTCCCAGATATCTCCCTTATCCCACCTTTGGCTAAGAGAGCCCTGAGCATCTCTTCTGCCTTTCCCTTGGCTGTTTGAATAAAAGGAAACAGGAGTGGAGCCACAGATTAGATAACAGGACCACAAGGGTTCCACCATGGCCCTGTCGCCAAGCCTTCCCTCTGGGAGTAGCCCACGCCCCTCAGAGGGCCTTGGCAATGCCCAGAGAGACAGCCGTCTTGAAAAAAACTGTGCTCTCGCATTTGCTGGGGTCCTGATTGGAGTTCTTGAGGCTGCAGGCTGCCTCTGATCCCAGCCGGAGCCCCGGAAAAGCACAGGCCCTCAGCCTACGGAAGCTGATGTGGGGCTAAGGTGGCACAGGGCTCAGCAATGGGATCTCAGGAATTTTCCAGCTCAGACCTACAAGGCGTAAGAATCAGGTGTTGAGAAGGAGCTTCCAGAACATGCCCTCTGGGGACTGACCCTGTGGTTAGTTCTCTCCTCCCATCTCACTCCTCCCCCCTCCATTTTCACTCCCGGGTCCTGCCCTTTCGTCTCTGGGTCATGCAACTTTCTCTTTGTCTGATCCTTTTTTAATTTATTTTTCTTCCTATTCATCAAAAACTGTCTCCGAGCCCTGGGTGGTGTGGTTCAGCGGACTGAGTGCCGGTCTGGGAGCTGAAGGGTGGCTTGTTTGATTCCCGGTCAGGGTTCATGCCTGGGTTGCGGGCCAGGTCCCCAGTAGGGGGCACGCGAGAGGCAACCACACATTGATGTTTCTCTCCCTCTCTTTCTCCCTCCCTTCCCCTCTCTCTCTAAAAATAAATAAATAATTAAAAAACAAAAACTGTCCCCAGTCCTCTGGCATTCCATGTTCTATCAACAAGAGGAACAGGTACAGCTGGGCTCTGGGACCTTGTAGTCTAAGGTAGAGAGCTGTGACCAAAGCAGCCATTCCGCCTGCAACTCCCTCTTGGTCACTGCCGAGTAACATGTGGAAGTGAAAATGGCAGGTACTCACAGCTCCCATTTTCCATCTTAAACTGCATTCTTTACACCTAATGTGCTATAAGATTAGGACCATTATCAGACAAAAGCACAAGTATCTTGGGTGTTGAGGGGAGTTAAGAGTGAACTGAAACCACTTAACACCTACCAGGATAGCTATAATCAAAAAACGGAAAATAACTAGTGTCCGTGAGGACGCGGAGAAAGTGGAAACTTCGTGCATTGCTAGTGAGAATGTAAAATAGTTCGGCTTCCAGGGGAACAATTTGCAGGTCCTCAAAGAGTGAAACAGAGGATTACCACATGACCCGGCAGCTCCATTCCTAGCCGTATACCCGAGAGGAGCGAGAACAGGTAATTGTGCAACCACGTTCATAGCGGCACTCTTCACGGTAGCGGAGAGGCAGAAACAACCCCGTGGCCATGGGCAGACGAATGGGTAAGCAAAAGTGGTATATACGCGTAATGAAATACTATACAGCCATAAAAGGAAGGGAATTCTCACACATGCTACAACACAGATGGACCTTGAAAATAGTGGGCTAAGTGAAATAAACCTGACACAGAAGGACAAATACTATATGATTCTACTGGAACGAGGCATCTCAAATAGAAAGATTCATAGAGATAAAAAGCTGAGTAGTGGTTACTGGGCAGGGGGCCGGTGGCATTACTGTCTAATGGGTACAGAGTTTATCTGGAGGATGATGACCAACTTTTGGAGGGAGATAGTGATAATAGCATAAAATATTGTGAATGTACTTAATGCCTCTGACTCGTGCACTTAGCAGTGGTTAAAATGATAAATATTACATATCTTTTGCCACAATAAAAGAGAAGAGTGAACTGAAGCTGTAACCATGGTGAGGATAGGCTGGGAGGAAATTTGTAGTGAGAGCGTGGGGGGAGGGGTGGAGGAGGGGCCATCAGAATCTCAGTACCAAAAGGTACATGCCTTGCCTGCCAGGAGGACGAAGGGATATGCTGAGAAAGAAGGTTGAGAAATGAAGCTGACTGCGCGGAGTGGGAGTGGCAGTGGGAGTGTGTGCTACGTAAGGTGTTGGGAGACGGAGCATTGTCGGGAAGGTTACAGCATTAGGAGTTGGACCCTCGAAGAGCGTAGATCAACAACCACTCTTACTCTACAGGTGACAAAATCAAGACCCAGGGGTTTTCGCAGGATCTGGAAAGAAAATGTAAAGGGGGATGAATGATCTCTGGTCATCCCGTGGGAAATGAGATTTGGGCCAGGCGGTAGCACCTCAGTCCCTCTCCCAATATTGGAAACCTTTTCAAATGGACATCAAAGCAGGTGTTGTTAGGGAAAGTTGGAGGGCCATTCGGTGGGAGAGTGCTCGCTGTAGCTAAAAGGCAGTCCCAGCCTCGAGGGTGCATCGTGAGGGTCTTGACCTGTTTCTGTCCTGCTTCTCTTCTTTCCATCTCCTGCCATCTCCCAAGTCCAGTCAAGGGCATCACCCCCACTCGCATGCCCACCGCGAGTTGAACCTTGGAGACCTGCTGCGTTGGGGTCTTCTGTCTCCCTGGAGGAGAGCAGGGCGAGAAGTAGCCTGGAGCTGCTCCCCAGAACAGCTGGAAACCAAACACGAGGAGCTCGGTTCACATCTGAGGGCATCTAGGAAGCTTTCTGGAAGGCAGGTGGCGTGCTCAGAGCAACACGTGGAATTTTAGCATCCACGATGGCACCGGGCTGGGAATTATAACTGGAGTCCCACCAGAAAGTGTGTGCTCTGCTTGCCTTTGTCTCTCTCCTCTCCCCCAGCCCTGCCTCCCCGCACCCTACCCCCCGGGCAGCCCCGGGCAGCTCTGTCTGAGGCAGGTGGCCGTGGATCAATTCCAGTCGTGTTCAAAGCAAATAGCCCTGTTTTCTCAGGTAAGCCAGACGTGCTTCCCTCCACCGTTTGATCTTTATGCTGCTCATGCATCTCGTGGTTACAAACAGTTCAACCTTCCCCGTGCTGACTGCAGTATTGGGACATTACAGTAATGTGCCCACTCACATCAAGTGGATGCAAAGATTGCTACAGCAGCTTTTCGCCACGGAACATTTAGCCTTCAATAATAGCATCTTGGGTCCCTCTGGAACCTTCCTCCACAGATGCACCTGGGGTACCACTCCCCCTCCCCCCACTGCAGCCCAGCAGCTAAGGAGGGACAGAGATCCTCCTTGCGTTTGTTAACGAGGAAACCGAAATTCAAATAAGGGAACATCATGCAGAAAATAAGGGGGCTGGGACTGATGTGACAATGCGATTTTAACAATAATAGTAACGGCAATGGTTTGGGTGCACTTACTAGATACCGCTTACTGGAGAAGCAGTGTACCTGAACTGGGGGAGGGGAATGGCTCCAAACTATGGATGAGGTCAGGGGGGGTCAGTGGATGCCCCAGGCACAAGGGACAAAGGAAGCTCCACCTTACCAACAGCTCTCACCAAAACCCATGCCCTTGACCTCTCTGCTGGGTAATCAACTCAGGGCTGGCCCCAGAAAATCCTAAGCGGAGAGAAAGCTGTCCTTTCCCTCCCTCCCTCCATGCCCCTATCCCAGGGACCCCCTGCTGTCCGAGGGGCCTTGACTCTGCTCCTTCTCCTCTTCTCTGAGCAGCTTTCCCCTCCCCCATCCTTCTAGATCCTCTCCAGCCAGCTCTGGCCCGTGTCCTCGGCTCTCAGTCCCACTTGCCAGGAGGCTGACGGCCAAGGCCATCACCTGATTTTCAGAGACTGTGTTGCCCCCCACCCCAAGCATTTTTATTTATACAACCTTAGGAATGCCTTGCCTTAATGTGGGAGTCCGGTGACGTTGTCAGGAGCTACAGGGGGATTGTCCAGCGACATTTAAATGTGAGAATCCCGGCAGGGAAGAGGTCTTGGGGCAGCTGGCTGCGGCTCTGCTCACACCTGCCTGCCACGGCTGCCCATGTCATGCGGGAGAAACCCGAGCAGAGTGACATCACCACCATTCACTGATGCTGCCACGTTATCTATTAGAGCGGGTTTTCCAGGACATATTTCTGAGCTGTAAGGCAGCGAGTTATAAAGCCTGTTTTGTAGGTGAGGAAACTGAGGCACGGGGAGACGTGACCTAGTCGAAGATTAGTAATAAGTGGTAGATATGGAACTAGATCCCACGTCACCTAATCCTGCGCTCTTTCTGCTGCTACCCTGTGCTTAGACACAGGCTCAGGGTGGCCAAAGAATTAAGTCAGCCCCTAAGCTCTCTCCTCCTGGATCCCACACTCCCCACCTGAGTTCCCAGAGGATAGACCCAGCTCTGACACCCAGGAAAAGGAAGGGCTTCGGGTTCCTTTTCCATTGGCCTTTTTCTGTAAGTCCTTCCTCTTGACAGGGCACAGGCCATCTGCCGGATGGATTCAAAGGACAATCTCTGGACTTGGGCTGGGGCCCTGCAATTCACTGTGACAACAGCAGAGGGCGCGCCCGCCTTTGAAGAAGGATTTCTATGCGCAGCAACCCCTTCCCTAGTCATCCCTCAGTCTGGCTTCTAGGGAGGCAGGGAGAGCAGTGCTTTGGAGGGGGAGTTTCAGGCAGATCCAAGAGCCTGGGCACACCTGCGTGTCCCAAGTCCCACTTCCTTCCTGCATCCCTCCACGTGACTCTGTCACCTGCTCTGTCTCCAGTGAAACAGAGGAACGGTGGGGTGTGGCAGGTTGAAGAGAGACAGCTGAGCTGGGCTTGTGGGCGAGTCACCTAGAATCAGTGTCCTCCTATGACCTCGCCCAGCTTTGCTCTCAGAGAAGTGTCATAGGACCAACTCTAAGTGAGAGAATGGTTGGGAGGATTTGGAAACAGAGGGGTGTTCTAGGAATGCAAAGCACTGGACCCCTCTGTGTGACCTTGGGCGAGTCGTGGAGCCTCTGTGTGCAGAGTTCCTGCAAAACAGGAGGGACTGAATTAGGGGATCATCTCTTCAACCTCTTCCTGGGCTTGAACCTGGGCTTTCCTGCCTGCACCTTCCCGTCACTTCTTCCTGTGGGTTATGCTGGTGGGCGCTGACACTCCAATGGCCACATGCCAGATGTGGGGGCATGTGGGGACCAAGGTCACCCCTGTGAAGTCGCACAAGAGCAGCAGGATCACTGCTCCTGGGTCTCAGCTCCCCATCTCTCTGCTCATCGGAGAAAGAGTCCTTGCAAAGTTCTTGCATCCTGGAGATTGACTGTTAGCCAAGGTAAGATGTTAGACTCATTTCACTCACTGGGGACATTTAATGACCACACTCACATTGTCCTGACACTCTGACGTGGGTGGGGTTTGAGGTGGAGGGACAGAACCCATGCAACGGCTTTCTTCCACCGAGGGTAGGGCTGTGGAAAAGGCTGGGAAACCCGGGCTCTGGGCTTGGTTCTCCCGTGACCCCCAAGGGAGCATGGGAGAAATCTCTCGCATCTCAGTTTGCTCATCCACGAACTGAGAGTCTGGAGATGGTTTCTACGACCCCTCCCACTCTGGTGTCTGTGCTCTGTGGATCTTTGTCAAGCACGTCTAACATCTGGCTCTTTAGAGAAGGGAAAATGCAGAAGGAGAGGCTGAGAAGAGGAGACGCAGTTTAGGAGGGAGAAGGAGTGAACAGAAGGAAGGAAGGATGCACTGGATTAATTTGCACCTGCTTGGTGGAGGGGCAGCTAACCTTGAAGACTTGACCTCTCTGTACTGCAAGTCCCGAGATTGCATGTGAGCACTCAGATGAGGGCACTGATTCTAGGTGACTCGCCCACATGGCCAGTGGCATCCCACAGACGCAGCTGTCTCTCTTCTACCTGCCACATCCCACCAATCCTCTGTTTCACTGGAGACAGAGTAGGTGACAGAGCCACATGGAGGGATGCGGAAGTACACCTTGGTAGTAATCTGAGTGTCTTCTCTGTCCATGCAGCTAGACAATATAGGTGCTCAGGGCATTCAGAAATTAGAGTCACGTAGTTCTTGAGGCCAGGTGTATGTGTGTGTTTGTGTGTGTGATGTACAATACACATGCAAGTGCGTGACACACATGGATGGGTGTCATCAGTAAACATTTATTTGACACCTACACACACAGGGACGCACTCACAAACTTATGCGTGTGTACAACCCAACACCCCCTGCTGTGCGCAGAAGATCACATTAAGCCCGAAGGCAAACAGCCATTTATTTGAAGAAGCCTCTCTTACAACATATTAATAAAATACTTAGGCAGATTCTACCTTTAAAAACTCTGGAGAAGCAGAGACAGTGGGTGAAGAGAAGAGGATGGAGAGGGAGTGTGGAAAGGCAGGGCCTAATCACAAAGCACTTAGCCCACACGTCTGGGCTGCGGGGTAAGCGCCATATTTCATGATACATTCAACCTGATTTTCCAACTCGTTGAAAACATTCGCCAGCTGCTGCAGAGTGACTCTGTTTATTGTGTACACGAGCTTGCTC
>PVJD01014595.1:0-28410 GCA_004026545.1 Mormoops blainvillei
CGGGACAGTGCGAAGAGGATAACGTAAACAGAGGTGATGTTTCTAGGGCCCTGAAGTTAAAGAAACTATATTTTTAAAACAAAATGACAATTTTGAGGTTAGGAGAAATTTGTTTCCCTTGGAAAAGAAATGCCATGAGCATATCAAATCAACGCTGTGCATTTGGGAATCAGTCTGTAATATCAACTCAGCAAACATAACACAAACTGCAGATAATTATTTTATTTAAAGGAATGTTATTGTTCTTAATAATAATATCCATCATCTAAAAAGCACATCTATATACTCTACTATATGTTTTCATAGCTCACAAGGGATTTGTGAAACAATGTATCTCATTAATCTTACGAGTTTGCAAGAAGACGCACACTGAAGAGTGGATTGGAGTACACACATTCAGTAAATGGCAAACACTGCAACCCACATTTTCTGGTTCTAATGTCAGAATTTCCCTACTGCTACGCTAGTCTGTCTCTTAAAGGAAAGCTAGAGATTGCTTTTCTATTTACAGTGAATAAAATTTTACAATTTTATTACACTGCAATAAAAAATGAACTTATTTACAATGAATTATGTACAGTTCCCTACAAGGAGTATTTCTACAGTTACACACATGCTTTGGGTTTGATTTGTAAATTTAATTTTCACAAATATAAGTGCATGGAAAAGCATACTCTTTAATGGACCATGGGGTGAATTACTTTGTAACCAAAGCACGCTCATAGTTGAGAACCTTTCAAGCCTTGCACATCTGCATTTGCAGTTTGGGATCCCAAAGTCACAGAATATAGAATAACATTTTATTTTATATAATAAGTAAAACCATATAAAACATAAAAGTGGGCAACTGATGTTATTCTACTTAAGTGAAAACATCATGAAGGAGCCACAGATGCAAAGGCAGCCAGGCTCTCCAAGGCAAACAAAAGAAATAAGGGAAATATTCAGAAAAATTTGTCAATTCTAAAATTATTTCCATCACGTCTTACACTAAATGGAATGTGGGGAACGGACTGGATTATTATGTGAAGGCACCAAGCCACTAAAAGATGAAATAAAATAAAGTGATAAGATGTGTTTTTACACAGGAAACAAAAAGTATTACAGTGACCGAGCAACACACCTCCTCCGATCGGGTACTTCCCCTTGGTTGCCCCATTTCAGTTCTCGCGTGACATTTGACTTTTTTTTTTTCTTATCTTGACACGTTACAGTCTCAAACATGTGCTCCTGCAGAGAATTTAGCAGAGGCAGAATTTATTGCCACAGAGATAAGGGGGTAATTCAGTTTTTCAAAGACAGTTTGGAAGAATGGCGGTGCAACCTACCCCCAGCGTACAATCTCTAAGGGATAGCCTCTTCGAGATGTTCCATTTCCTTCACAGAGAAGGAAGACCATCTGAGATTGATATTTGATGAGTAAAGGAAATTTTGGTCTGAAAAAAACCCTATTTTTAATTTCAGAGTGTAAATTTCATTGGGATGTAAAAATCCAATGACTCTTAACATTTCAAAATTCACTGAGCCTCGAAAATTGTGAATTCACCGCTGGGTAAATTTTTGTGTTTGTTTATGCCTGGGTCCTTTCTGCTGCTTGCAAATGACTGGTTACTGGAAGCCAGCAAAAGAAAGTGTGTTTCTGTTTATCTCTATAATAACAAATAGCAAGCTAATAAATGAACCAAATTTAAAATAAACCGTGAAGGAGGTTAACAAGCAGAGCTAATACGTTAAGAGTACTCTCAGGTTAAGGTCAAAGTCGTACACCCTTCAAGGTAAGGAGAGTGGGATTAGTAGCTGGAGGACAGGGCTTTGGAAAAAGAAATATCTGGATTTGAGTTTGTAGTTCTGCCATTCACTTAACGTGAACAGGGAAATTCATCTCACATCTTCAAGTCTCACTCCCCTGAGCTGTAAAAATGTGTGGCAAACAAGGCTGATTTCACGGAGATGTTTTTGGAATTAAGTGGCTTACCGTGTTGGGGTGTTTTATAAAATATTTAGCACAAAATAATTAACTAGTCAACAAATGTTAGCTACTCAGAGCTCTGAATACTTCCCTGGAGGATGGAAAATGTAAGGTGTCCCAGTGACAATGAATATACAGTGGTTAGCCTGTCTCTCTTGACATGCACGTAATGTGAGGAGTTTTAGAAAAAATAATTGAGAAGAACAAAACATCGATGATTGTCATGAGGAAATTAACCCATTCACATGTACACTTGCGGTGATTATTTCCAAAATGTTTGTTTACAGTTCTGTAACTTGACATGAATGGTTTTTCTGTAAGCAAGTTGGTACTGAAACTTAACATAGTGTGGGACGAATGTTTGCCAGATAATAAAAATTACTAGGGGCCTCATCGAATTATGAAAATTAGTAAATGCTTTCTATGGAAAATTTGAGGTGCAGAGAGGAGAAAATTGGATTTGTTTACTATTGTTTATGGTCTGCTGAGTTTTTCTTTTTAATTTATTTTTCCAAGAGCATTTTCCCATGTCATTGCATTATTAACAAAATCCTCACTTTTAATAGCTGTATGATAAATCTAATGAATTCTGAAAACCATTTACAAGTTGCTTTGCCTCTTTGAATCTTTGTTCCCTTGGGTGCAGCGTGTTGGTAAAGAGAATAAGCACCCAGAGGCGCACTGTGAGGACTACGGGTGCAATGCCTGCGGCAGGCTGGAATGATTCGCTAGACCGCGCGATACGAATGCTGGTCATTCTCGTCTCTGTGAGGTGATAAGGAGAAGGAGGGAAGAAAACGTGATGTGGCGCATAGTGTCGGGGGGAAAACCTTGGGCTGCTATTTGATAGCACATTTCTACTTCGACGGGGGGAATGGGTTTCACATAACAACTCTTTTTTAACTTACGAGTTAATATCACTACCTTATAATTAGAATAAACCCTCCAAAAAAGATAGAAGTTAAAAGGGAAGTCAAAGTCTACAAACAGCGAATGAAAAGGGAGGTGTGGGAAGACTTATACCAAATAGTTACGCCTTTTTAAAGGATTAAGACATATCGAGTAGGATGGCTTTGAAAATTTTAGAACAGTCATGGTCATAATTTAGCTTCTTGAGCATTTTGAGGTGGATTTTGCTGTAGAAAGCATCGAAATGCAGGGACCACCATTCACCCCTTCTCTTGTTATTCTTCACTTTTACTAAATTCGGTATTCAAAAATTGAGGGAGGGGGAATATTTTACCTTTATAAGTATGAGTGATTGTCTAAAAAAGCATTTGTTACTCTCAAAAAAACAAAAAAAAACAAACCTCTCCATAGTGTTCCAATCAGAGTAAAAAATACAAAAGTACAAACACTTTAGGATGGTTTTTGGTCTACTACTTGGGAGCTTATATTTAACTATGACGAAGTGCCACATGCCCTGTGTAACCCTCTGCTTTATCTGAGCAAAGCTCACTGCAACTGAAACAATCTCGTGTATCTGGAGCAAATCATATGCATGCATTGGACGGAATGATAGAAGAACTGAGCTGTAGGCACCCGTTCTGCTGGTTCTGCTGCCCATTTGGGCGAAGGTCAGTAGCAAGCCACTTAGTCTTCTAAGCCCTAAGTTTCTCTTCTTGTAAAATAAATTGTATCATAGTTACTTAACTCTGACATTATTTCTCCAATTGTACAATCCTTACAGTACATTGGGATGACAATTATGTAAATCCTTACTTTACATCATGTATGTACAGCAGGAATTTGTTTCTAATGCGAGTTAAATCCCACCCCATATTTACAAAGCTGTCTTGCAGTTGTCTGTCACTTAAAACAGAATTTATTGCAAGGTCTTCCCTTTCTCTCCCTCCACCTCATGCGTGTATCATGTGTATTATTTCTGATTTATATGGTCCTTACTGATCTCCTCTAAATCTTCTCTGTGTTTCTTTCATCACCGCCTTTCTTTCTTTTTTCAAATCTTTTTTTTTAAAGAGATATAAAAACACGCGACAAACGTTAGCTGAAATTGGCTTCGTTTCCTGAAATTACAACTACGCTCCCATGAAGTCCACTTCTATGAGCTCAGTCTCTCTCTGCGGTGTGTTCAGAAAAATTGTGGCGAAGGACAAAAAAAAGGTGACTTTTTTCTCCTTTTCTGTGTATTTTAGAAGGAAAAAGAATTAAGGGATGATAGTATATGAACGTAGCAAACAATGTTCTGAACATCACATTGTTCACATTCCATTTGAGGAAACTTGACTCGCAGAGGGCAACCAAATAGCAAACAATAAAACCTCACACTCAGCGGATGAGTCAACAAGTACTTATGGAGGGGTTCAGAAGCAGCCAGCCCCCTGCCCAAGTGTGTGGTCCAGAGGGAGACTGGTAGCAGCTCAGAGCAGAGAGTACCTGTGTGACCCGCTGTGTTTAAAGAGTTGTGTTTTAAACATTATGAGCGCCGAGGAAGAATGTTTGGTATGTTGGCCAGGGATCAGATCTGTCAACTGCTTTGAAGACAGTTCGGTTTCCAAAATGAACACTAATAAAAGCAAAGGACCCTGGATAGAGCAAAAACGGAGATAATGAGTCTCATTAGATGCGAGCTCACTCATGGTCTGAGTGAGTACTTGTACCTGAAGAACCTTCTGGAGGAGACAGATGTAAGCCTGCTTTATTTAGACAAGTCTCCAAGAAGGGGCGGCATTTGAGCTGAGCTTCAGTAACTTCGTGCTCTTCAGAGCGACAGGCTCTGAATAACTTGGTAGGTTTTACCACATTCCTTTTATCCTTTCCCAAAGGATTGTAAAGCTATGGGCTTACTCCGTGAATTCAAATTAATTGTGTCCTGATTATTTTTGGACTCTCACATCCCTAAAATGTTCTATGAGAGTGGAGAACCGGTCCATTCATTGCTTTACGCTCAGCGCCTGGCGCTTTGTGAGCACGAAATAACTCCGCCTTGGGTCCTCGTACACTGTTTCTTCCCTTTGTCTTGAAAGAGATAAATAACCTGGATACGCTACTCAGGCTTTGATTCTGAATATTGTCGCCTGGACCACCCGTTTTGGGGACCTGCACTGTGGCAAAACCAGCTCAGCATCCCCTCCTGAGCCCCGCTCTACCAGCAGCCCGGGAAGGGACAGCCCCGGGCTCTGGCTTCTCCGGAGTTAGAGGCTCTGACCGGTTTGCCCCGCGACTGAGATTCACCCAAGGCTGCCTCCGAAACTTGAGGAGACAACGAAAAAATGACGGCTTCCTTCTTTTCCTAAAATCCCACCGTGATAGGTGGTCCCTGAAGTGTTGCTAAGGGGTCACGGGATGGCCTGTTCTGAGGAGGGTTTATATGCACGAAAAATAACTTCTGTGAAGGACTGTGAATGGTTTTCCTTGTTATTTATTAACGACTTCACTCAGTATAATTTTAGTACATTTTCTGCTCTCCTCTGCTAGAATCGTGAGGCTGCTTGGAGAACACCTAGTCTTCACTAACTGCAGTTAAATTTTCATCTCGGCATTATTTCACAATAAAACGCTGGCAGTTGGCTGCTGTGATGTTCGTTAACCTCCACTTCACTTCCCCCTTCACTTCTGAGAATACACTTTAGTAAAGCAAAAAAAAAAAAAACTATTAAAATCCAGCTCCTGATTTATTTTTATCGATAAGGAACACATAGTTTTAATTTGATTTTTTTATGTTAGATGTTTTTTCTTAGTTCTAAGATTTACCAAATAAATGTTTGCCATTCCTTTCACAGTCAAAAAAAAAAAAGCCTATTTTTAAATAGTTAATATTATACTTTTTGATAGCTCTTTTCACACTCATATTCTGGTATGTCGAAAACACATCTTCATTTTCTGATATTATATTTTGTACTTTGATTCTATTATTAGGGAAATTTTAAGTAATGTTATCACTGTCCTGGAAAACGTTACATAGACTGTTCATTGAAAACCACTGTCCTTTACACACTCCCCTGAGTTCCACAAACTGCATTTCCAACAGCCTATTGGAATGTCAAACTTAATATACCCCACATTCAACTCACTGTCTTTCACCTCTACACACCCTTTGCCTCAACC
The DNA here is from genome assembly GCA_004026545.1 of Mormoops blainvillei. Classification (NCBI taxonomy): domain Eukaryota; kingdom Metazoa; phylum Chordata; class Mammalia; order Chiroptera; family Mormoopidae; genus Mormoops; species Mormoops blainvillei. The sequence goes on from PVJD01014595.1 coordinate 6,038, forward strand.
TGGTCCTCATTCTCTGATCCTGCCAGGGGTGTCCCACATTTTGGTGTCTCCGGGCCACCCTGTAAGAAGAGTTGTCTTAGGTCACACATTAAATACTTTGCGATTCATAACCACACACAAAAAAAATCTCATAATGTTTTAAGTAAATTTATGATTTTATATTGGGACGCATTCACAGCCATCTTGGGCCTCACGTGGCCCGCGGGCCGCAGGTTGGACACCCCTGGACCACGAGTTCGAAGCCCGAGTCATCCTCAATTCCCATCGCAAGCTTTATTTTTTTAATTCTCCAGCATCAAGTCAATCACTAAAAACTATCACTTCAGTCTCAGAGTTTCTTCTTGAATCTGTCATTCCCCATCAGTCTGTGACAGTGCCACCTACACAAGCCACAACTGTTTCTCCCTTACATTATTATCATCGTGTTTCTGCCACCAGAATTTCTTTCAACCTCCCATCCTTGGTGCAGCTCCTAGATTTACTTTCTTATAAAGTAAATCTCCATTTAGGGATTCGGTCAGTTGTTCACTCTTTGATCTTTCATTCAGCAAATATTCAGGCAACACTCCCCCCGGGGGCTTACGTTGCATTTCGCCTTCCTTGGGAGCTTGCCTCTGCTTAAATGTGGGCGGTATTCAGCGCTCACCCACGGCACCCGTGCACGTTCACCAGTGAGAGCCTAGGGGGCGCCAGCTGCAATCCTCGCTCCATTGCACACAATCCTGTCTTGCCCATTTTCTCTAGCTGGTCTCACTGTGTTCTTGTACGATGTAGAACTTCATAATCATGATTAATTTATGCCACGAGGTGAAGCAAATATATAAAGTCATCCATGAACATTCGCAGATCTAATCTTACTGGATTCCAAATTATTTTGGGACCCTCGTAAGTACAACAACCTGAGCATGGCTGCATTGCCCGGTTCCTACAATTCTTCAGCCTCAGGTCCTACGGCCCTGTGCTCAGAAATGCAGATCTTCTAAGGATTCACAGAGTAAGTCCTAGCTTTTCAACTTGCCATGTCTTCATAGTTTTGTGACGATTTTCAAACATGCTCTGAGCAGCACAATTACTTCACAACAGGCAAATAAGAATTTCCTGGGTATAGAAGAAGCTATTAGGTAAAGTGAGTTTGTGCAACAGCCTATACCACATTCTTCTTATGAAGACCCTGCCCGTGCAATTGCTGAAACAGCACAGTGTTTCACACTTGAAGATTCTGAGAATCACCTTAGGCGTTTGTTAAAAGTCGTGGACTCTGAGCCTGCTTATGAAAAGTTTCTGAATCATATATTTGAGGGAAATACTATATGGTCTGAACGTTTGTGTGTCCCCCCTGCCAAAGACCCCATGAATGTGATTAGTACCTTTACAAAAGACACCCCAGAGAGGTCCCTAGCCCCTCCACCAGGCGGGGACAAGGGACATGTGCCGTCTGAAAGGCAGCCACCCCCGGAATGTGACTGAGTTGTCGCCCTGACCTCACACTTCCAGCCACCAGAACTGGAAGGAATAAATTTCTGTTTATAAGCTACCCAGCCTCTGGTATCTGTCATAGCAGGCTAATTGGACTAAAACAGTGAGCTCATGAAATCCGTATTTTCATAAGGTGACCTAAAGCATTTTTATAACGAAGAAAAGTTAAGAAACAGTCATTGAAGTTTCTGAGGATTTCGCAACACGGAAAACTTTTTAACTTCTATTCAGCCCAACGTTGGACAAACCTAGGTAAGGACATCTTTTATCTGACATCTAGTGAGAAACCATACTCTTTTTTTTTAACATAAAATTCTCTTTCCACCCAGGAAAATTCCTCAACATCCTTCAAGACGCAGTTGAAAACAGCAAACTTTCTTCGCAAAGTTTCCCCTGGTCTCCCTGACAGCCCTGGCCCCGGCACTGTCACGTTTATCTCGTCCCAGCAAATTACTTTAACAAGCCATTTCTCTCCTCTGTGAATGGAATTCATACATACTTTACGTGGTGACCGCCTGGGAATTAACAGATCCCTGAATGACTCCAAGAATTCATGGTAAGATACCATCAAGCCTTTTAGCACAATGATGGATCGATCAGCACACTTTAGTCCGATTCAGTCCTAACTGTGTTCTTTACACCAACCGAACTCTTTTCTAGGGCATATGGGAACATAAAGTCATCTTCGCTTGGAGCCTTAGAACAACCTATTCCCAAATTTATGAGCTGTCACTGTATCCAGTTTCTCTTCTAAACTGTTCCTCTTTCATCACGGCCCCCGGGCTGCTTTGCCACGGGAAGGCAGCCACCCAGCCCCGGCTCTCTCGCATCGCCCTGTGGGGACGCGGCCACATTCCTTGTGACCTAATAGTTCAAGTGCGCTTGTAGGAGCTGGAGCCTCTGAACATTTGCTTAGGCAGATATTTTATAAAAGATACAGGAAAGCTGACTTCAGTATAAGATTATTCTACTAGTTTCTTAAGGATCTCATTATGGACAGACTCTGAATGAAACGCTTTTAAAATTTTGAATTTTGGGCTGGATTGTTTTGATGTTCTTACATACATATTTACTGACTATACGTTAACACACTTTGAAGAAAATACCTAAAATGAGCATTAATTAAAATTCCATAGAGATTCTTAGCAGGACAACTACGGTGTATATTGAAATCAAATGTTTTTTAATGGGGTCTTTTTTTGCTTTATAATTTCCACACAGTTACCCAAAGTAATATACAGGCATAATTTTCTGTTTCCTAGTTTGCAGACACACACTCTAATATCCTATTGTTAACTTCGCAAATCTAAAATATTTTTAGAATAGAATGTAGTTTGATCACGATTGTAGCCAACTGTGCTGGTATTCATGAAAATAATTATATTTACATTAACAGAGTAAAAAAAAACTATTAATACCTAGAATTTATTTTGAGAAAGCCATTATTAACTCTCCTGTATGTATTCTTAAAAATGCCCTTTCTCTTTTAAGACAATGTGTTCATCCATTGTTAGACGTTGCCTTAATAACTTGAATTAATTACTTCACACAGCGTATTTCTGTTTCTCTACATTACCAGATTCTTCTGCTGTCGAGTCGAAAGACGGATTTCACCGGTTTGAACCTACCAAGTCCCTACAACAGGGCTTTACATACAGAAGGCAATAAAACTCCGTTGACTTAGTTATCTGTCCACTTCATTTAGCTCCTCGCTATGTCATCTGTATGACACATATGGAACTCAACCAGAGAGAGGTCTTCCTCTGTGATGAAGATAAATGATGAGGGGAAAGGTTTAAAAGGTTGGTGGTGGTGGTTGTTGTTGTTATTGTTTTTAAAGAGTCTTGGCTGGTGTGGCTCCGTGGGTTGGGCGCTGGCCTGCAAACTGAAAAGTTGCTGGTTTGAGTCCCAGTCAGGGCACATGCCTGGGGTGCAGGCCAGGTCCCCAGTTCAAGAGGCAACTGAGCAATGTTCCTCTCTCACACTGATGTTTCTCTCCCTCTCTCCCCTGCTCTCTAAAAAGAAATCAATAAAATCTTTTATTTTTAATTTGAAAAAAAAGAATTGAGAGTTAAAGAGCTAAATGGAGAATGTTCTCTGGATTATTTCTCAGTAACCGAAAGGATTCTTCTGACTGGAAATGTATTGCACTGGTTCAGACAAAAATGTGACTTATTTGTATATTTTTAATAGTATTATATTTCTCATAAGCCAGTGGTCACCAACACATACACACAAAAAAGCCACAGACGAGGGGAGAGAGAAGCCACATTCCGTGGTACAAATGTACGTGCTCCTGGCAGGCTTCCTGGAGCAGCGTGGGTGTGGGCTGGAGGAGGCTGGTGGAGGTCTGCCAGCCCCATCTTCACTGGTGCGGGGACCCCCCTGTAAGTGGTTGCAGGGTGACAGGAAGTCGCCAGTGGCATTTCCACCGGCATGCTTTAGGTCCCTTGGCCTCCAGTTGCCGCTCCCATTCTAGTATGTTATCCAAGACAGGTGTGGTCAGTTTCCTTTGGTTCTTATTCAAGGAAAACTCCCTGGTGTTTTCCCCAAGAAAGGATAGCACTTCAATTCAATTTTAGCCCTTCGATTTGGCATTAAATTAATTGGTATGCTATGTCACGGGGAATTATACCATTGGGTTCCTCAACTTCCTACTTCTTTTTCTTTCTTTAGGCTGCTTCCCTTTAACCTTGCAGGGTACGGAATAAAACAGTTAATGTCTGTTACAGTAATGCGTTATATGTGAACGCAAACCTACTCCGAGCTCCATTCCTCATGTTATAAAGTGGCGAAGACACCGTTTCTTGATATTTACTACTTAAGAATACTCATGAATTTAATCTGTTACTCTTGTGTTTAAACTTACTTTTGAGTGAATTTTTAAAAAAAATCCTTGGCGATGTATTCATTTCTGCAAAATTTGTATTAATGGTAGTTGGAAATTTAAGGCGTTTTTCCCTTTTACAGATTCTGATATTGTATTTCTCAGTCTTTATACTCCGTCTGATATTTTCTTATGGTCTTTGTTAATACCCTCAGTGCGTCACCTAATTTGAAACAGATTTGCTGCTGTTTTCAACTATATTCAGTTTGTGGGTTAAATATATGAGATAGAAATAACTACAAAATGTGAATTTCTAAGGCTAGACATTCCAACTAGTCCTTTGCAGCCAGGAATGTGAATTCGTCTGGGCAGGAATGATAAACTTGGGTTATAAAATAGTCCATGGGTGTCAACCCTGTACTTAGAAATTCATCTGCTTAATTTATACAAAAGGTTGTGTTTGAAGACGGAGGACTGACAGGCTCGGAGATTAAATGAACCCCACAATACAAGTGCATTCAGTGTGTGACGTAAGACCGGACACACCAAAAGTAAGTGACATAGAAAAAAATGAGGCTCAAGTCCCTCCTGTGCCCGTCCTGCTCTTAGTCTCTGGTGCCAGTCGCTTTATTTCAGTTGGGAAGGAAACAGGAAACTGGAGCGATCGAATACACGTATTCAATCGAATAAGAAGAGTACGTCCGGAGGTCCATGCGGTGGTTGAGACCAGCGAGGGACCCCTAGGCTCACCCATCCTGCCCAGACTAACCCCCTTCCTTTCCAGACAGCCTGCTGGGAACCTGCCACCCTAACCGCCCTGCAGGCCAAGTGAGAGTAGGACACTTCCAACAAGGGCAGGTGTCAGGTGACAGACTGATGCCATTGGCCACCCTCAGGATCAGGGTGGGGCACCGAAGGAGATGCACACATCACGGATCCAGGTCTGTCTTTTAGGCGAAAACGGTCAGACAACAACACTGAAATGCTGCGGTCGCAATGAAGTCAGGGAGCACACCCAGGAGCATTGGTGACAAACCCCAGTTGCGGGACGGCCAGGATGCCTGACTGAACCGGGCAAATGAGCCGCGGTATGAAAAGTCCTGCTTCCTGTGCTGCTGTAAAGGACAACCGGCCCTTAGGACGATCGAACAAATATGACTGCTCTAGTGACACGCTCCCGGACAGAGGGACAAGTAAATGCTCCGGTGATGTTTCTCAAACCAAACATATACTGGGACACCCAGGACAGGACTTAAATGGTGATAAGCCGCAAATCTGGGACCTGGGGCTTATGTTTTCACCCCAGAGAAACCATACGGTTTAATGGGAAATGTCCAGCCCGGTGAACCCATTCGCATTTCCAACTTATGTGCTGCCTCATTTCTTCAGCCACAGAGGTGGGTCTGACTAAAGTTAGATTCCTAAGGTAAGGAGAAGTAGACTGGCCGACCCTGTCTCCGGTCACCTCCGTTCCTGGGCCTCATGTCGATTAGGGCACATGCCCAAGACAGCACAGTCAGAAATGTGAAGATCTAGCACGAGAATTCATGGTTTATATGCCAGACTCCATGGCCTGTCTCCTGTCTCATATGTCCCCACGGTTATGACTCAACCCCAGGTCAGCCACTGTCCCGCTGAAGTAACTCACCGGTCTCTCCACTCTCACTGGACCAAGGACAGGTCCCACTGCGGACGTTACCTGTATGATCAGTTACAAAAACCCTGTGCTGGCACCCTGGCAGACGGGATCCATTTTAAATTACACGAGAACTTCCAGTCAAGATGGTGGAGCAGGCAGACACAGCTCGCCCCTTCACACAACCACAACAAAATTGCAACCGAAATGTAAAACAACCATCATTCAGAAAACGAATCCAATAGGAGTCCGTCAACTGCAGAATTAAAGAAACCCCATCCATTCAGACTGGTAGGAGGGGCGCAGATGTGGAACAGGCTGGTCCCGCATCCATGGGTGGGGGATAAAAATTCGGGAGGGATGTCTCGGGAGCGGGGAATCCCAGCCCAGTGTTCCAGTATCAAGAAGATAAGTCCCCACAACTCCTGGCCGCAAAAACCCGCGGGAATTGAATCGGTGGGAGAAGCTACTGAAGCCCCAAGTGGTTCCTCTTAGAGAACACACACACAGACTCACCTACTCAGACTCGCTCCCTCTGGGCTCCGGTAACAGGGAGGCGGCTTGAGGGGCACCATGGTATGCAGCGGGGAGGCTGAGGCATCTGGCATCAAAGGTGAGCAGAGGCCACTTTCTCTTTTTTGGGCCCTCCCCCTCGGAGCCTGTAGACTGAGCCTGTTTCTAAGACTCCATCAACCTGGCTAACACTGTTTGACCCACCTTGGAGATCCCCAGAGACTCTGCCCCACCCAATTTATGGGCCCACCCACACTGCTTTTCCATATGAATGGCTCATGCTTCACAACTTTCTAAATCCTCTCAAACAAGCAGCAGCTGGCCTAGAGTCAGGGCTCGGCTTCACCTGGGAATCTCCAAGCCCAGCACAAGTAGCACCCATCTCAGACTGCTTTATAGCTCAGGCAGGGTGCCCCGGGCAAACCACAGGTAGGGGCTGGCCTTGGCCTGCGCCTTCTCGGAAAACCCAGGGCCAGTGCACCCAGGTGCACAGCTACAGACCACGTCAGAGCACCACCGCCCTGCTCCTGCACAGCTGATCCTCCACAAAGGGTGGGGGTTGGTGGTCAGTGGTCACAGCCAGTCCTTGCAGCTGACAGGCCTGGGTAAATCCCTCCCATTGGTCTGCCAACAGCAACCAAGACTCAACTACAAGAGGAGGGTGTCCTCAGCCCACATGAAGGGTACACCTCTAATACCCAGCTTGGGTGATAGGGGAGGCTGTGCCACTGGACCCTACAGGACACCTACTACCTTAGGCCATGCTACCAAGACATTAAGTCAAGTAGCTCTACCTAATACAGAGAAATAAACACAGGGAGGCTGCCAAAATGAGGAGGCAAAGAAACATGGCCCAAATGAAAGAACAGCTCAAAACTCCAGAAAAAGAGCTAAACGAAATGGAGACAAGCAACCTCTCAGATGCAGAGCTCAAAACACTGGTTATAAGGATGCTCGAAGAAGTTAGTGAGGACCTCCGTGGCATAAAACAGGCCCAGTCAGAAACAAAGGATATGCTAATTGAGATAAAGCACAATTTACAGAGAAACAGTAGTAGAGTGGATGACGCCAAGAATCAAATCAGTGATTTGGAACATACAGAAGCAAAAAACAACTAATCGGAACAATGAGAAGAAAAGAGAATCCAAAAAACAAAACCCAAAGGTGGTATAAGCAGCCTCTGGGATGACTTCAGGGGGTCCAACGTGCGCCTCACAGGGGTGCCAGAAGGAGAAGGGAAGGAGCAAGAAACTGGAAATCTGTTTGAAAAAATATATAGAACCTGTGTTTTGTTTTTGTTTTGTTTTTAGAAAGATCAAAGATAAAACTCTCCAGGGGTGTCCAACCCTTTGGTATCTCTGAGCCACACTGGAAGAAGAGTCGTCTTGGGCCACGCATTAAATACACAAACACTACCAAACACTGAGGAGGAAAAAAAGCTTTAAGTAAATTTACGATTTTGTGTTGGGCCACATTCATAGCCATCCTGGGCGGCATTGTGGCCTATGGGCCGTGGGTCGGACACTGTAAATAAAACTAATATGTCATGACTGGCAGTAAGAGAGTAGCCAGCGACGGCCACTGCTGTGAGGCACAGGAGAGAGTGTGGGGAGGGGGCGGCCGGGCAGTCAGCATGACCACGTCCTCCAGGGCCTTTTCAAGTGACCCACACTGCCCTTTAATTACATTAGTCTGATTCTATGGAATAATGTCCACATGATTTGTATAATTGGGCAACTATATTTAGAATAATGCTTAGACACTTGCCCCATTTTAGCTGAATTATATGTTAGCTTGCAAAACAGTCAGCTGATCAGTACAGTACTATAAAAATGGCACACGTGTATTTGAAAATGTAACCAAGACTATCTCTAAGTACCTACTGTATTTATTCTTAAATAAACCACTGTGAATGGGTTCTAAAAATAAATTTGCAGAGATTTTTGTTCTATATTTCTGAAGTCTGCTTCCTTATATGGCAGAAACCTGAATATTATGCATATCCCGTAATATTACTCAGCATTCCCCTAATTTGTCTTTCCTCCATTTGAGGATGTATACCAGCCCAAGGGGGTGAGCCAATGGCTCCCTGTGATGAAAGGGAAAGATGGTGTTGGTTTGGACTCCGTTCCCAAGATCAAGAACCTGCCTATCCTCTTGGACAACCTTGAATCAGACCCAACATTTATTCCACGAGTAACAGTTGCAAGCGAGGCAGTACCATCGGCTCTCTGAGTGCCCGAGGACTCAGGAGCTGCCGTGCTAGTGCCATTTAAGAAGCTGGCAGTCTCGCCGAGGAGACGAGATTGGTATAACAGCAACACAAGCTGTATATTAAGTATAATAGGAGCTATAGAAATAAAATGCCACGAGTGCGTTTTGGGGGGGGGGGGGTCAGGACTTGCAGCATGTCAGACTAGAAAACAGGGACGTTTCTCGTCACCGCGAGACACACTCCTGAAACTTGCTTTAGTGACGGAGTTTTAAGTCGGACTACAGAGAACAGGATGCAACGGATCCAACTGTTATTTTTAACTGTAATAACCATGAAATTGTAGGGATCACCATGAAAGGTATTTTTTTTTGCTCTTGGAGCTTTGAGGAAACACTGAACAATGACTGTCAGCCATCATTAGCTGGTGTAGATTTCATATGCAGTCAAACATGGGCTCTCCCATGTACCTTCCTATTTCACATTTACCAGCCTATAATTTTTGACCTAAGTATATATATTTTCAAATTACAGCTTGTAAAATAGCCCTTTACTTATTTAAGGCAAAATTATGATACTCCAACTACCTATATCCTAGACCAAATTTTTCTGCCATTTTCGCCACTTGAAAATAAAGCAGCTACCTTTTCAGACCTGAAAGAATGCTTTCTTTTCAAGCCATGAGGCTTCTGTATTAATAGAATCCCACGCATTCCACAGTGGTGGCTAAAATGCGAGTTCAGAAAGCCCATTTTGATTTCAACTGTTTACTCTGATTTTAGCAGGGGACGTGGAACAAACGTCCACAGTTTGGTTCTTGAAACTGTGGTCTCGGTTGGGAACCGCAGGGAAGTTCTTTGGCAACTTGCAGAATGCCTGGGAGACAGGGCAAAGGGGTGTTCCTGACATTTTTCAAATGACTTTCCACACAGACCTCTTCTATTACGGTGTTTGAAAGGAGGTTTCAGTGGTGGCAGAGTCAGGCTCAGAGGTGGGGACGTTGCTGTTAACATGGCGGAGAAACGCGTTTGGTGGGAGGGGTCAGGAGTGAGATGAAGGGAAAAGAAAGGCGTAGAAAAGAGTGACACAAAACGACAAATGGCAATTTTATCACCAGCAGATCTCGTTTGAAAGGTCGCACAAAAATCCAAAAGTAGCACATTGATCCAGTGGATTTTCTAAGATTAAAAAAGGAAAGCTACGCTATTAACCCAAATATTGAATTTTACCTATGAAACCAGAACAGAGCAGTCACGTTAACACAATGTTACGTACAGGTGAACATTTGGATAACGTAACGGTCCATGGAAGAGCCGTTCTACGTATCACCCCTCGATAATACTTCCTTTTCACAGACTAGCCAAGAGTCTTGAGTTGCAGATTTTGTAAGGACTGCATTGTGTTTTCAGGGCAGGTGGGAGCTGGAATGACTTTGTTCTAGAAGTTACCGATTCTCTGGGAAGCAAGGGGTCTCATGGAGAAATACGTTCTGCCTCTCTGACAGAAATTATTTCTCTGTCTCACCATCACGGGGAAGTTCCTTCGCAGGACCCCCCGCACTTGGTCTGCTTTTGACGCCCTGACATTTACCACGATACCCAGCAAGTAGTCAGAACTCACGAAGTCAGACCAGTGGAATCGAAACACCCACACCGCCACAGAAACCACGCCACTGGTCACAGGCATGGGACTCAGGGCCTTGCGTGACAATCAGAAGGTTTTGTATCTTAAATATAACCCCTTGTGGGGCTCTTTCTGAACAATATCTATCTTCACGGCTATATGACACATTATGAAGCTCAGCTCGATACAAGTCAGCAATACAACATCTTCCCTGCTAATTCAATGATGGCACGTCGAGTGCGGCCACCTAGTTTTGGAGAGTGGAAGCTCTTTCCTCCACCTGGCCGCCAGCGTGGCCGGTGGACAGGCTCCTTACCGCGCGGTCATCAACTCCGTCAGCTCACTCAAGTGAGTGGACGTTTCGCGAGTACCTAGCAGTGAGGGCAGATGTTAACAGAGTTTGGCGGAGAGATTTAAAACACACTATGTCCAAGTTTCTCGTTTCTTACTACAGGCTGCTTTCGCTTCACTGGCATGAACTGTAGGCATTGTCACGGTGTCCTCTTTTTGTCGCTGGGATCAGTATTTGCTGCACAATTGCTCATTGCTTTCAGTCCTTGCCAAGGTCGCTAAGGCGCAAATATTTACTTTGCATGGTGTCAAGTGGAGCGGGATGAGCATTTTTATTCTATTTCCATCTAGAAATAGAATTACTAAAAGAGGCCAAACGTAAATGGAGAATAATAGAAAGGTGTTCTATACTGAACTTTTAATTCACAGCCTCTATCTGGAGATCTCTAACTATAAGACGGCAGTGAATTTTTTTATTTGTTGTTTTAAAGTAAACACAGAAGATATCTTTTTAGTCAAATCAAAACTAGAAAGATGTTGCTTTCTTCTTTGTTTTACATTTTTCCCCTGATTTTTCACGTGTTTGCACTGTCTTCATTTGGGACAGGCTGCAACGAGGGGTTGGAAATGGAGCTAAGGAACCAGCGGTAGAGAACACTTAACTAGGCAGTAAATCCTTCTGAGCACTTCATAGGGGTCGGGCCCAGGGGACGTGGCTTTGAATAAAAGTTGACCTCGTCATTCAGAGTTGAACACAAGACAAACATCTCTTGATAAATTTCTTCCTTTTGGATTTTCCTATTTCTTCCCATAGATGAGGGGAAGTGGCATCAGGAGATAACGTGTCTTCAGCACAGACGTGACATTCTGCAACTTACAGATTTCAGGGACCGGCAATATTTATATAATAGAAGGGTCTCGTAAACGAAAATCAAGATCGGGTCCTTGAATCTAATAGTAATTCTGTTTAAAAACATTTTTTAACCAAAAATGATATTTCAGTTAACTTTTGAGGAGTGTGTATCTCCATTCATTGTGTGGGAACCAAAGCAAACTAATGAAGCATGTGCATGACTGTTTTTAAGAGGACAAGTGACCAAGGACCCCTGAATGCCCCTGAGCTGTCGTTGCTACTTACAGCATTTTTCCATGTTCACGTCTAACTTTTATAGCCATCTTTTAATGTAATTGAGTGCAAACAATAATAAGCTTTTTTATATTTCCTAAGCCCACGTGCTCTTTAATATTCTACCTCCCTAGACTGGAGGTTCAATGCCTCTGCCACCTCTCCTTGATTTTTGCCCCCCTGTGCTCACACCTCAGTGTAGCCCAGACCTGTGGCGGCTTCCTACCAACTGAACCAGCAACGCTGATAAAATGTCACTCCTGTCATCACGTCACAGTATAAGGCTCTGTCTTGATAGCAGACGCTTTAGAGACTCTACATGATTCCTTGAAAAAATAAGAGACACGGGGGGATGCTCACAGGACAAGAAACTACAGGGGGCCCCCTTCCGGGTTCCTAGTTAACTAGCAGGAAGAAGCCAGGGCTGTGGGTCCTACAGCCGCAAGGAAATGAATTCTGGAAGCGACCTGAATGAGCTCAGAAGTGGGTTCTTCTCACGAAGCCTCCGAATGAAACTCCAGTTTGCAAGTCTTGTGAAACCCCAAGCAGGGGACACAGGGAGGCCGCGCCTGGCCCAGTGGCCCACAGAAGTCTGGAGATAATACATGTGTGGTGTTTTAAGCTGCTCGGTATGTGGCAATTTGATACACAGCAACAGAGAACTAAGACACTCTTCTGCAATTCTGGAGGTCTATGTGAGTGTAACGATTTCTATAGATAAGGCAGTAATTCATTTTTCCATTCCACAAATATTTGTTTCGTGCCAGAGGCTCTTTTAGTTACTAGGGATGTGATAAGAAACAAACAAAAAAGACCCCCACAATTCCTATGCTTTAATGGGTGACATTTTAACAATATGTATGTTATCATAGAATAATGACATAATTAAGTTGCTTTGTAAGGGAATAAAAAATACTCAAATGTAGTTAGGGGAATTAGCAAAACCCCCTCAGTGGCGTGCCACAGATGCTGCACAACGGGCTCCTGCCAGCGGGAAGGGGAGCGAGCCCCAATTTTTATCACATGCCTATTTCTGCGCTGTAAATGCCCCCACCATGGTCGATTTTAAAGAGGAAACACAAACATAATCAACTTCTGTAGCCTGGTGCGGGCAGTCCACCACCCAGGTACACCCCACGGGGGTTCCCTGGACTGGGTGCTGAAGAATGAGTCAGACTTGAGTGACAGTGATGGGAATAAAGAACATTCTAGAAGATCAGTCAGCATATCAAAGCTTCTGAACCTGGGAGACTTTTGAAGAACTGAAAGAAGAATGTGGCTGGAATGGAAAGGCGAAGGGGGCAGAAGTTCAGGAGAGGAGAGTGGAGAAGCAAGAAGGGGCCAGATGGTTCCAACTGCCAGATATCATCTTAGGTCTGGGGACACAGGAGTACTCCCACCTCGTGGTGTCACAGGGCCCTTCATGCGATGTTAAGAATTTTAGGGGTGGGCCTAATAGGAAAAGGAAACCACTGAGTTATGACTGGCAAGAAGCTATCCGTTTGTATTTTTAAAAGATAAATGTTCTTTGGATAAACTCATTTTGAAAAGCATTTGAATATGTGTGAGGAAACCAGTTCAGAAAATATTACTACTAAACCTGCATGTCAATTCTTTATTTTATAAAATAAAAACAATAATGAAACCTCAACATAGTTGTTTTGAGATTGATTTAGTAAATATAAATCGTCTAGAAATATGGCCAGCACATAAGCGCTCAAGAAATTTTAAAATGTTGCCCCTTTCTGCTTTTCCTTCTTCTACTTGCAATTTTCTCATTGCTGCATAAAATACAGGAGGCTGTGACAGAGATGCAGTTCGGGAGGGGTCGTCACTTGCATGGTGTTTAAGTTCCAGGACGGACAGGATCCCTAGAGAAATCTGGGCGAGTGAGAAGAGAGGGAGGGCCCAGGTCAAGGTCATGCAGAGCTCCAAGGGTAAAGGTTAACGAGAAGGGACGAAGCCTCCTCTTGGCAGCCTACTCACATCATAAAGCACGGAAATTACCGATTCTGTCTGCAGACCTACGTTGAGCTCACACCTGGGTTACAGGATTGATTTTCTAAGGTCATCGTTATTAGAAGTATGTAGAAAAACTGGATGGAGTGCAGAGAAAAGCAATGAAAATAATTAAAGACTTGAGGTTAATGGATTTATGAGGAAAGGTTAAAACCCAGAGTGTGTTTCAGTGAAGACTATAAGGGGATGGGTATAATTAGTCTCCTAGAGATTTAAAAGAGTAGTGGAGGAAAAAATAATTATTTTCCTCAGGTCAAAAAAACAAAAATAAAAAAATATTAGTCTATTAGCTCATGTATGAGAAGAAAACATAAACCCTGATACTGAGAACGTTGATTTTTGTGAAAAAAAAATCCAAAGAAACTAGTAAGAAATAATATTTTGAGACATTAAAACACAAAATTGAAAAAAATTAAACTTAAATTGAATTCTACAGGATCTACAGGTTTCTGTGTGATTAGAAACAACGTGTATATATAATGAAAAAAACCTGTGCTCTCTTTCACTTCCAGATAAAATAGACTCACCATGAAGGCAGATTTGAGTCTTTTCCACTCCAGGGTCATAGTAAAGAGAAAAATACAATAAAATATGATAAAGCAATATTTTTCTTTAAAGTAGTACTCATATAAAATAGTATTATTTTAGGGTGTATTATAACCCTTCATTATTCACAGAGATAATTATGAAGCAATATAATCAAGAAGATAAAATGCATAAGGAAATATTTTATGATTATTTTGATGGTTCTAAAATAAATAACCATTATTTTCCAAAATTAACGATGAGACTTTCAAATTTCTCATCATTTAGTGACCGATCAGCTCTATGGCTTCAGTTAAGCTGGAATCTATCAACAATATTATTATAAGGTGGTTTTTGGTGGAAGAGACTGTTAAATACTGACTTTTACTTGAACAAGTTAGCCAGTTTTCAAATTACTGTCTTCATTTCATTTATTCACATGGCTACTTCAATGAACTAAAGTGTAAAATCAACAAAATTTCCAAAACTGTTATAGGATCAGTACATTCAGGATCATTTAATTTTAGGGAATTGATTCCATTGGATTGCAGTTCATTTTATAATGAAATTTATATTGAGAATAAAGGTCTTGTGACTATTTTGGTAATAAAAGTATTAAATGAAAGACTAAAGCCTCACGCACTGCAAGGATGTGGGTGAAGATTCCGTAGGAGCAGCGAGGTTAGTCTGTGCCAAGTTTCTTCCTCATAACTAGCAATAACTAAGATAACATCCTGCATGAATTCATCACTGCAAACACCTTTTTAAATTTGGAAGTATCAATCCTCTTCTATTTACACACTGCATTTCGTACTAATGTCACAAATGCCAGAGGCAGAATTAGCAAGGCAATGACAAAAAAGAAGGACAATTCCTCCTGTTTCTAGGAAAACCAGATGTGGCACTTTGGACTAACTTGCAGAGCAGGACATCGGAGAAGAGAGGACTCATCTGAACACTGACTCCAGAAATTTGCATCAGGGTTCACCATGGGCGTACGACCGGAACAGGGCTGTGTTTAGGCTGAGCAGAGATCTGATATGGGACCCAGAATTACATGGTGATGCAAGAGATCACGTGGTGCTAGGAGAGGTTGAACATCTTTTCCTACCAGGCTAGAAAAACATTCTCAGCACTACAGGCCTTCGGTCAGGAGCCTGGAAATACTCTTTGTCATTAGGACTAAGAACATACCCTACAGTAGGGTCTACATCTAAAACTAAGTTTGTGATTGAAATAACAGTAACCTATCAAAGAGCAAAATAATATTTGATACAGCCAGAATAATCCACAGTAGTTTAACTTCCAGACAAGACAAAAATCAACACACATTAGAAGGAGATAACATGACCTAGATGTCCTCTAATATATGATTTACAAGTTCAACCTACAATAAGAAATAGTAGATATGCAAAGAAGCAGCAAAATACGATACATAATAAAAAAAAGCAGTCAATGAAACAGACCAGGAAATGAGCCAGATGTTGAAATTAGCAGACAACAAATATATATTCCATATATAAGAAGAAAATAAAATTTATAGAACTGGAAAGAAAACAAAAGAAAAATACTGGAAGAACTGATAAGCTGATTGAATACTACAGAATAAGGCTTGTAGTGTACTTGAAAACAATTATCCAATCTAAATAATATGGAGAAAATAATAGTTTTTTAAAAAGAGAGCTTCGGTGACTCCTGGGCCAATATCAAGTTGTCTAATATACATATAACTGGAGTCTCAGGGGGGAAGATAAGAGAAAATGGGGTGGTTTTTCAATTTCTCTCAGCAATGTTTTTAATTGTTGTTACGAAGGTAGATTTTGTGTGGTCAATTTGTTCTCACTTTTATATGCTAAGGTAAATGGAGTAAGTTTCTTTTTGAATTGCTTGCTTCTCATCTACAGAAATAAAATTAATCTTTATATTGTTCTCTTTTTCTGTGACCTTGATGCAATCAGTCATTAGTGCTGGTGCATTTCTGTAGACTTGGCTGTCTATGTAAGCAATCACGCCACTCACGAATAAATCTTTCCCTTCCAAATCCTTGAGCTTTTTATTTCTTTTCCTTGCTTCACCGTATTGTCTAAGTCCTCCATTAAAATGATAAACAGAAGATGCAAGTGCAGAAACCCTTGACTTTTCCTCAACTTACAAAAAAAAAGTTCAATATTTTACAATTATAATGCCTGTAGATTTTTCATAGATGAGCATAATTAGAATGAGGGAATTCTTTATATCTTGTTTTCTGATGTCTTAAATTTTAAATCACTATTAAATTTTGTTAAATGCAGTTACTGAGTGACCCTGAATCTACCAGTACCTTGAAATCTGTTGTTTACATCATCTGCTAAGCTCCCCAGATGGACTCAGACAGTAGTGTAGATAAGTCACTTTACCCCTCTAACTCTCAGTTCTCTTTTCAATAACATGTAAATAAAATATCACCTATTTCATAAGGTTTTTATGAAAACCAAGTAGCATAATACATGTAGGGTTTAAAATTACATGTTTATCACCTAAAAATTTTTATATGAACTTAAATCTATCATCTGACAACTTGCTTTTTAAAATTAATAACATATTCTGGACATTAATCATATCATTACATATATTTTGGGTGCCCAGAAGAAAACCTCAAAATAAAAGTTTAATAAATGTTGGTAAATAAATTAATAATTATTGCTAAAAATAATGGCAGTTTAGAATTCCACAGTAGACTTATATTTTAATTATGTATCCTGTTGTCCATAGGTCCTTACTTTTTCCATGTTTCCATATCACACTGAAGTTTGCTGTGATCCTATTAAATATTTTTAAAAATTCAGGCTCTCTATTATATATGCACAACATAAAGGCTAAGCAGAAAAGCGTGGGTTTTGGGGGAAGTGTTGTGGGTTTCAAAAAGAATCAGATGACAATCACTATATGTACGTGATACATAATTCAGTCTAATAGCCAAACTCCCAGGGATACAGGTTATCTCATAAGACAGTAACTTTTTTACTAATGAAGTATCATTAAGTAGTACTAAACCAGAAAATTGTTTCTCACTTTCCAATAATCAAGTGCTTTATAAAATCTCTCTCACCCATATCCTAAAAAGGGGTACATAATGAATTGCCTAGAACCTGAAATCAAGGGAAGCTGTGTCGCAACTGTTCTTTACCAATGGATTAAGTAACTCACCTACACACCACGTGGTCTAGCAGGGCAAGGAGACAGGTCTCGAGTTTGAAAATGCAGTTCATGAAGACAGAACCTTTAGGATTTTTGTTTGTTACTTTAGACAATTTATTTATTGAATTGATTTGAGAGAGAGAGAGAAGGAGAGAGAGAGAAACATGAATTTGTTCCACTTGTTTGTGCACTCATTGGTTTGTTTTTGGATGTGCCCAGACCGGGTATCGAACCCACAACCTTGACATTTTGGGACGATGCCCCCAACCAACTGAGCTTCCCAGCCAGGGTGCTGTGCTAGACAATTGAAATTCGTCCCCTCACGTGTACCCTGCACTGTTTTCTGCCCACCTCTGTGCCCTAGGGAGCTGGTTGTGGATTACATGGAAGGGTTTCCTGGCGTCCTGGCTACTGGGTGAACTGGACCATGGAGTGAACTAGCCGAAAAATTGGAGGGCGTAAGAAAAGTGCTGAGTCCTTGAGGGCCAGCCCTGTATATCTATTAAGGTTATTGTCCTTGAAATGACTGCTCAGAGACGACAGACACTCCCCACTGACACTGCCCCGGGGTCCTCTAACGTCCTTGCTGGAATCTCTTAACACTGGTACACCTCTACGAACGGTCCCTTGACCAGCCTCGCTTGAGTTACTTCTGCTGAGAAATGCTGTTTCTTTTCTGACAGGGCCCCAACTGACAAAACTGCAGGCAGAGACACTTAGAAATCACCGCGGCTGACTCATCGTGCGTGCTGACGCGTCAATGACAGCGGAAGTCAGAGAGCAATGTGCGCAGGCATTGATAGGAGAAGCCGATCAAACAGGAGGCGACCATGGTAAAATTAGCACCCGCACTATCGCTGGCACAGAGAAATCTCACGGCCTCCGTTACAAGGTTCTGGTAAATAATAGCAGGCTCGCACTGCAGTTATATATATAACCTGCCCTTGACCTTTCTTGCCTTTCTTCCGAGGTGACAGAGCAGCACCGAGGGGTCCTCTTATCACAGTGTTCACTGTGGTCTGGGCATGATCCGGGGTGCAGACGTCTCAGGGCAGATCCCTTTAATGTTGGCTGACACCGAAGCCTCATCACGGGTGGGTTGAAAGGCAAATTGTTTAAAAATAACCCCCCGAGTACACTGAAGCTGATTCCATGACAAATAGCCAAATGGAGGGAGGGCCTGGTCCCTGGGATGAGCGGGGCCGTGGCCCGCGGCGGCGGGGGGCGGGCTGAGCGTGGGCAGGGCCAGGGCGGCAGCCCCTCCCCGTGTGGGCGGGGCCTGCGGCGGGTGCTTACCTTGGCTGAGCCAGGCCGGCGGCGGCCCGAGGCCAGGGACAGCTTTCCGCCGGGACAAGCCTGTGTCTGTGCCTGTACGGCCGGCCTCGGCAGGAGGGCAGGAGACCCCCGCCGCCACAGAAGGCGGCTGTCGGTCCTGGGGGAAAGCCCGCCTGTAAAAAGGAAAGCAAAGTCGCCCGGCTTAATCCTCTTCTCCAGGTCGTTCTTACTAGGACCCTCGTTCTGAAATGAAAACGTCCGCCTTAAACTCCCAGCCAGGAAAGCTACATGGCAGCAGGCGATATTTTGTAATTGCTTAAATAAACAATAAATGATCAGCGCCAACACAACTTGAAAGGCTCCGCTCTAAATCAAGTGGACCCTTAATTTTCAATAGCTGATTTTTTTTTTAATTTTAGGATTATTCACTGGCAAGCTTATACTTCAGTTTCCTTAGACATTTTGGCATATCTCAGAAAATAAGAACTATGGTTTTCCTGAACCATTATAGAAATCAACATAATTTTGCAAGATGATTTCAGTTTTTTATTGCAAGTAAGATGAGACAATGGCAGAGATATTAATGCAAGAATAAATTTTCTTCAAATTTCATGTTATTGTAGTATAATAAAAAGAAGTTATGTTTTATATATTTACTACATGAAAATGTTAATTCACAATCAATACATTTTATATAAATATAGCTTCTCAAACTATAATATATTGACTTTAGCATAATGTTTCTGAGATTTTAATTAATTCACTTTAATGGCTGTTGTTTACATTAATTGCAATTATCAGTCACTTGACTAAGTAGAAATGATTTATAAAATTATTTTTAAAAGCTAATTAGTTCATAGATGGTGATGCTTAATTTAAGTAATATTGGCTAATTTAGCAAAAATAGTTTTTAATAACGTGATGAATTATTTCCCCCAACAATTTAAACATGATCTTTTGGTTTATTTAAAAACCACAAAAGAAAATTAAAGCTTCACTGTCATACATTTTTCATGGATTAACTTTTCCACATACCATAAAATTTACTATTTTAAAGTGTACAATCTAGTGGCTTTAGTACATTCATAAGGTTGTGCAACCATCACCGCTACTTAATTCTAGATTATTTTCATCATTCCAAACAGAAACCTCATTCCCATCAGCACACATGCCCCCACCCCCAGCCTCTGACAGCCACCGATGTACTTTCTGTCTCTAAGATTTGTCTCTGTTCTGGGCATTTCATATAAATGGAGTCATGCTTTCACGTCTGGCTTCTTCCAGTTAATATAATGTATGACTACCTCATCCCTCTGCATGGCTGAATAATAGTGCCTTGTATGGACCCACTATATTTTATTTGTCCATCCATAGTTGATGGATAGTGCAGTTACTGCCACTTATGGGCTAGCACGAATAATGCTACTATGAACATTTGTGTACGAGTTTTTGTTTGGGGGTATGTTTCAGTTCTCTTGAGTATCTATGTCTCTAGGAATCATAGTCCTGAGACATATGGAAATTCTCCATTTAACTTTTTAAGGAACCTGCCAATCTTGTTTCTAAAGGGACCACCCCTTGTTCGATTCCGATCAGCAACGCTCGAGGGTTCTGATTCTCTGTATCCTTGCCGACACTTGTTATTTTCCATTGTTAGATTATAGCCATCTGATTAGTTTTTGACTTCTCATGACTTCCAAAGCAAAATTGCTACAACCTGGAAGTGGGAAGACAGGGGAAATCAAAGATGACTCTTAAGTGACTGAGAATTTAGGTCGAACTGAAACACATCTTGCTCACTTTGGCTGAGTGAACAAATGAATGAATGGTGGGAAGCAAGGAGACAGGCAGGAGGGATGCGTTCAGGGAAGGCACTAGATTATGAGACCGTTGAAGGCATCTCCTCATTTGCAATAGCAAGATGAGAGCCTAGGAATATACAGTATAAGAAAGCAAATGATGAGTAGTTTGCAAACCTTGTAGAAGTAAAACATAGACTCTGAAGCCACACGGTCTGGGCTTGGATCTTGACTACCTCTGTGACCTCCAGTATGACTTAACCTCTTTCTTCTTCCCCTTCTCCATTTGTAAAACAAGGACTGTAATACACACATGTGTCTGAAAAGGTTGTGAGAATGAAGCAAGTTAATACGTTACATGTAAAGTACTTAGAGACGCTCTCTCACGTAACACATGTTAGCTGTTACTGAAGTGACTACATAATTCACTGTCGGGAACAAAACACTTTCAGTCTTCAGAGTGTCCTCGTTTAGACAATAAGTGGTCACACTCCAACTCAGCCATTGATAAGCATCATCCCAGCCACACTGGGACAGATGGCCTTCTCGTCTGTTAGTGCTGTGAAACTTCGAGTTTCCAGACAGTCCTGAAACACCTTAGCGTAAGTCTAAGATGGGGTGAATTGGAGACACTGTGCTGCTTCTCCTTCTTCAGCCAAAAATTTGGAACAGTTAAGGTAGGACTGGACTGGGAAGATTGTTTATTTAGCAATCTATTCATCAAAAACACTGTAGTAGTAGGAATGACCAGAATTAGAAATTATTTGTCTTTGAGTCTAAATTTGCAATTTACCATATTTATATTTTGGTAAATTTGTTTTTAGACATAGTTTCTTCACCTGTAAAATGGGGATCACATGTAAGTCTTTTAAATGTTATAGGGATAAAATAATGTAGCATATGCAAAAGATCTGTTAAAATTTTAAAACTTTATGGAGAATGTAGGTTGTTAGTATAATAAAGTTGGTGTCATTTTTACTAACAAAAACCTATAAATTCTAAGATCACCAAAAATATTACTTTGTTCTTCTATAATTCAGCAATAACTTTGCTAAAAATATAGAAGTATGTTTCTAGAAAAACAGTGGACAGGTCGCATGACTATTATCAGAAATACAGAAATGCAAGGGTTTGTGAGGATGTGGGGACATTCAAACCCCTGCGAGCTGTTGTCAGGCACGTAAAATGATGTAACTGCTTGAAAAACAGCATGACAGTTCCTCAAAAAAATAAAAGGAAAATTACCATATGATCCAGAAATTGTACGTCTGAGTCTATCTCCGAAATCATTGAAAACAGAGCCCCAAAGAGATGTTTGCACTTCATGGTAGCATTACTCACGATAGCTGAAGGTGGACACAGCCCAAATGCCCACTGAAAGCAAAATGCAGTGTCTACATACAACAACATACACTTAGGCGCAAAGAGAGAGGAAATTCTGACACACGCCGCAACATCAAGGAACCTTGAAGACATTATGCTAAGTGAAAGAAACCAGTCACAACAAGATAGATCTTGTGTGAATCCGCTTACGAGGTGCCTACATTTGTCAAATCCACAGACAGAAGTAGCCTGCCAGTTGCCGGCCGGCGGAGGGAAGGCGGAATGAGTAGTTATCGTGCGACTGGGCACTGAGTTTCAGGTTCGCAAGACAAGGGTCCTGGAGGTGGATGGCAGTGACAGCTCACGACAACATGAATGTACTTACTGCCACGGAACTGCACACTTCAGAGCAGTTAAAGTGCGAAGCTTGGTGTTAGGTATATTTTACCCTCATTAAAAAGGCGGGGGAGGGGAAACGGTGAACAAGAAATGGTAAAGCTCTGAGGTTTCTTTCCCTGCTCGATGGTAGCGACACACACACACACACACAC
>PVJD01014596.1:0-28419 GCA_004026545.1 Mormoops blainvillei
GGGCCTGACTGCTGTCAGCTCCATGGCACACATGCCTCCCTGGAGGGCGAGCGCTCCGACCACCCAGCGCCGCTGAGTGAGGCCGTCAGTGCTGGTTCCCTAGGTGCAGGGACGAGCACCTCATGACACAGCTTCGTTTTTAAAATAGCAGTGCTT
Organism: Mormoops blainvillei; assembly: GCA_004026545.1. NCBI lineage: Eukaryota > Metazoa > Chordata > Mammalia > Chiroptera > Mormoopidae > Mormoops > Mormoops blainvillei. Next base: position 157 of record PVJD01014596.1, read on the forward strand.
GTAGGCATCCACTGCTGCCTCTGCTGAGAACTGCTCCTCTTGCCTTTTCCCCCTTTAGTTTTGGAGATCACTTTGAGTGGAACAAAGTCACCTCTTGCATCCATAACATCTTAAGCGGGCAGAGGTGGATTGAGCACTATGGAGAGATTGTCATCAAGAACCGGAATGACGATTCCTGCCACTGCAAAGTGAATTTTACAAAGGTGAGCTAGTGGCCCTGGGAGCTCTGACCCTGGGAAGGCCCTCACAGAGCTGGGGCCTCAGGACACAGGGTATCTTGGGAAACTTTTCACCTTTTGTGCCAGCAGACCAGCAATGCCAGGGGTTCCCTGGTCCCCACCCCAGCTCTGTCACCTGGACCAGGTCGATGGCTCCATCCCCCTGGCCTCCTTCCTTCACCCTTCTTTCCCTGGTCTGTCCTCAGTGCAGCAGCCAAAGGGACCCTTTTGAAACAGGTCATCATGCTACAGTATGGATGACCCTTGAAGACGTTATGCTGAGTGAAATAAGCCAGACACAAAAGGACACACACTGTATGATTCCGTTCACATGTGGTACCCAGATCAGTCCGAGCCAGGGGCTGGGGGAGGGGGAGTGGGGAGCTAGTTTAACAGAGGTTCAGTTTGGGAAGGTGAAAAGTTTCTAGAAAGATATAAGGCAATGGTGGCACAGCACTATTAATGTACTGAACGCCACTGACTTGTACACTTACAAGTGGTTGAAATGGTAAGTTTTGTTATGCATGTTTTACCACAGTTTTTTAAAAAAGGAGGTTGTGTCACATTTGACCAGTTCCTCTGACGGCTTCCATCTTTCTCACAGGAAAAGCTTCATCCTTACAGGGGCCCACAAGGCCCCACACAGTCTGCACTCCCCACCCACCCTTCCAGCTCATGTACACATACGCGCGCACACCTCCCTCACCCCTCCCCGACCTCAGCGTCCGTCCATCCTCGCTGTCCTCAGACCACACTGGCCTTCTTTCTTTCTCTTCATTTTCCCTGCTCGGACCCCTCACCCCCGATCCCCTCATCTCCAGCCCAGTCTTATTCGTGACTCCCTCATATCCCCTTCTCTCCAAAGTTGTCATTGCTGTCTGGAGTTAGCTTGCTCCCTGTGGGTCTACTTGTTTATCTTCTGTTCCCCGCGCCCGCCTTGCCAGCCCCGGCCCCGGAAAAGCAGAAGCCTGGCGTGTCTTGCTCAGGGCTGCAGCCTGAGCTGGAAATGGTGCCAGGCACCCAGCAGAGGCTCACTTGGTGGCAGCCCCCCTGCACCTCTCTTCCTCCTTAGATTTCCTCTTGCTGTTAAAAATTGCAAGTACTTAAAAGGGCCTTAACGTGTTGTTACCCCCCTCAAAAATATTTGCCTTGAATTAAGATGAAACTCTAAGCCGAGGTGTTATTTTCTCATTGTGGAATTGCATGGGGTGCTCTCTGTTCCACCTGTAGCTGGCGGGGGCCATTATGGAGAGGCGGACTGGGGTCTTTCTTATACCCTGTAAGTCAAACTGGGCTGTAATCAGGCATAAAGCTAGTAGTGATTTGGCGTAAAATAAAAATGACCCTGCCTTGAAAGCTTCATCTGAGCTCTCTACAAAAAAGAAGCAAAAGACAGTCTGGAGCAAGAACCTGTGCACTCTTCTGCCAGGTGAGAACCACACAGTTCTCAGCATTTCCCCCGAGGAAATGTGCTCGACTCCTGTGTCTACCATCCACCTGATACTTGTCCACTTCAGACCAGAGTATAGATTTTTGTAGCCACAAGAGATGAAAAGAGTTTGAACCCTGGCCACGTGCCTGGTGTAGATAGAGAATCTAGAAGGCAGGTGCCGGCGTTGCCTGTGGAACAGGACTACCTCCCTCTGAGGCCCCATCCTATTGACAGCCTTGGATTTGTTGGCAAATATCTGTAAGAAAAAAACTGGCACCTGCTTCAGAGCAAACTGAAGATCCTGGGCAGTTTTTATATCTTTTCTTCCCTCATTTTTACATGACATGAGACCTCACTTTTAAATTTCTGATTCAGGTCGGGATGTTTACCACAGACTTGGAATGGGGAAGCCAACCCATCAGAATGTGGCCCGAAAATGCCATTCAGCTTTATTGGTTTCCAAATATGGATTCTCTTTTGGCTGAAAATAGTAATAGGATTTTTGATTTGTGGAGTAATGCCTTCCCTTTTTCTCGTGGAGACTTTTTTAGGGCAGCCAGGTAATTGCGATTTTTTTTTTTAAATCAATTCTAGGAAGTTGGAGCTCCCTCTGCTGGACGCGATGTAGTACTGCATAAAACCCTCGAGGACGTGCTGAGCTGAGCTGAGCTAGTCTTAGACCGCGTCCAGCCACAACGTGATAGATTGGGGGGGGGGGGCGATATGATAGAGAAACAACATTTGTTGGCTTACAAAGCAGCCGCCTTTATTGGTTTACAAAAAACTGTCTTGCTCCTTTAGAGAAAAAAATTGCATAGGTTATATTTCTTTTCAGTTGCAGTTGTGAGAGCCAGGGAACCACTATTCCAGAGGAGGGGGCTTACAGGCTAATCACACTCCGTGGCTGATGTGAAAGAACTGAACTTTCCCTTAATACTTTGCATGTAGAAAAAGTAGAAGAAAATGTGTCTTACACACTCAGAAACAATGTATCAAATGTTGGTTTGTTGAGTTGCAAACTGTAAATAAAGGCTTAGCTATTACTTTTTATTACATAATTAAAAGTGTAATAAAAAAAAATTATAGAATCCAGAACTGGCAAACTGTATGCAATGTAGAATTATCCTTATGGTTCTTTCTTTTTCCTTCCCCCTCCCCCCCCATAATATCTGTAATAAGTTGACCCCAAAATACTAAACAGACGACTCCTATCTGAATCCTAGGCAAAGTACTGGAGTACTAACGCCTGTGAGATTGAAGGTACGGTGTTTGACAAGAGTGGAAAAGCAGTGCATCGGCTTTTTGGGAAATGGCACGAAAGCATCTACTGCGGCGGTTCATCCTCATCCTCCTGTGTCTGGAGAGCCAGTTAGTATTGGGGGATCAATCAGCCCCAGGCAGAGGGGGGCACGGCCGGGGACCACAGACGGGTGGGCATCAGTGTCCATCGGCGTCTCCAGCCTGCTCTGTGCTGTGTGTGAGCTGTCGTCCTTTCATTCACCTAATCATCTCTCAGACTCACCCCCAGGCTTATCCACAGCTCCTCGGCTGGGCTGGGAGATCCTGGGTTCTTAATCCCAGAATGAAGCCATTGTAATCCATGGTCACTCTGTCTTCCCATCAACACACATCCCTCCTGTGCCTCTACTGGGCACTAAGAGGGGAAACAATGAAGCACAAGAAGTCATTCTAGAGCAGGACAAAGAGAAATGTTACCGAAAAAGCAGAGTGACCTGGGGACACTACCGGAGTTTGGGATCCCCCAGGTTCCCTACAAGCCACTACAAGCCACTCAGATCATTCCTGTCATTCCACAAGGATGTCGAACTCTCCAGGCAGCTGTGGGAAGAAGGGCTAGGGGAAGCCAGACCTTTATAACAGCGCCCCAGGACGTTTTAAGACATAATTATTCTTTTTCTAATCCAATAAGTATGCTTCCTAGTTGTGGTCATATTAAAAAATCATTGTTCTGAAAGACCACCATTAAGATGCTTTACGCTGAGCAAAACAAGACAACCATTCTAATAGTGGCGTAAACCATTAGGATATGTACTAATACTTAATAATAAGGGAGGGGGTGGGTGGCCCCAGGGTTGATGAGAGGCGGCTTCCATGTGTCAGGGGCACAGGTCATCGAGGGCACATTCTGCCATACCTGATATGGTGGCAGTGTTTCCCTCATGGATGTAAATCGTCGCCACCCATCAGTGTCACATCCCGACGTGACAGCTCATCAAGCAGGGAGAAGGGAGGACAAAAGGGCTTCCTTCGCTTATGTCCCTCTTTTCTTAGGAATGCAGTGTTTCCTCGGGCAACTGGGTAGCCAGGAGAGAGTCAGATGGCTTTAGATTCATCCCCTAGGGAGGACACAATGCCACCAGACCGGAACAGTTTCCCATCAGCAAGGAAAAAATAGAGATGACTGTAGAAGAGCAGGGGGTAGCAGCCCCCTCTTCCTCTATCGCCAGGAAGTCAGTGTGAACGGGCCCAGTGGCTGCCTCCCTCCTAGACGCAGAGGTTCAGAGGCATACGTGAGACCCTGCGAGGAAGCATTCGCTTTCCTTCGCCTGAAGTCTGTATCACAGAGCAGAGCTCCCATCCTCTCTGGATGTTAACCTAGAACCTTGACAGAAGACCACTGCATGGGCTGTTACTCTCGTCATTGTTTTATTCACTGACTGTCTGTCTCTGCCTTGGCCATGAGCATCCTGGCCCATCTCCAAGCCAAACCACGGTCTTCAGCCTGGTGGATGGAGACTGGGATGGATTTCTGAGGGCACATCAGGAAGCCTTGATATGATTTCATGCTTACAATACACAGAGAATGAGACCTAGAATTTGACAGAAAGGACTTTGGAAACTTCAAAACATGGTCTGTAGAAAAGTTCGTGGAACACATTCGTATTTGTATATGTGAACAACTAGAGCTTAGGCTATGAGTGATTTTATTAGCCTACGTTTGATTTACCCAATGTAAATTTGGGTGCGTTCAGCTTGACTTTTTAGCTGGAATTCAAGTGAGGGCAATACACCTGCGTTAATCTGCTTGGGCTGCTGTAACAAAATATCACAGGTTGGGTGACTTAAACAATACAAATTTATTTTCTCACATTTCTGGAGGCTGGGAAATCAGAGATCAAGGTACTGGAAAATTTGGGTTCTGATGAAGCATCTTTGCAGACAGCTACCAGATCAGGGCAGAATGACCGCCCCACACTTCTGGCCTCATTTCACCGGCCTTACTTCCTTAAAGTCCCCATCTCCAAACATGGCCATACCATGGGTAGGGCTTCCATCTGTGAATTTTGGGAAGATACAAGACACTCAGTCCATAACATTCTGCCCCTGGCCCCTAAAATTCATGTCCTTCTTATATGCAATATATATTTATCCCATCCCAACACCCACTCAAAGTCTTGCCTCATTTCAGCATCAACTCTAAATCCCAAAGTCTCATCTAAATATCAGCTCTGTCAGGTGGCGGTGAGACTTGAGGTACAATTCATCCTCTCCAGCTGTGAGCCTATGAAACCCAAATGTGCTTCCAAAATACAGTGGTGGGACAGGCATAGGGTAGGCATCCCACAAGGGAGACATGGGAAAGAAGGAAGGGATGGCCGACCCCAAGCAAGGCTAAACTAGCAAGGAGAAAATGTCATTGGATCTTATGGGTCCAGAGTAATCCTCTGGTTCAATGACCAACCCTCCGGGCCCACTGGGACAGTTGGCCCTGCTCCCAGAGCCTCCAAGGCTCTGGGCAGTGGCAGCCTGGCACGTTGGTGCTGCAACAGTGGCCTCGCCCTTTGCAAGGTGGAGGCAGCCTTGCCCCCTGGGACTGTGCCGCGTAGACCTGTTGCGGGTGTGGCTGCCGGATGCCCCCTGAATCCTCTTCCGTCATTCTGCCCTGATCTTGAAGGATAACACATTTGCAACTAGGTAGCCAGCTCTATGGTCCTGTCATCTAAAATGCCAGTATCCAACAGCCTTTCTTCTTTCTGTCTCACTTTCTCTGTCCCCTTTAGGTCCAACTGCCAGTGTTTCTGCCAGTATAATCCATCTTTATTCCTGGCTCTGCTGAGATGGTTTTAAATTAAAATATGTCAGATTTGGAAGGGCAAGAGTTGGTGTAAAGAAGGGGAGGTATGGAAGAAAGAGTAACATTTATTGAGCACTTGCTAGGGGCTCAGCACTATTGTAGGCAGAAGGCGGAGCCTTAAGAGGATTTGACATCTCTCAAGTGAAAAATGGATTCTCTAGAGTGATAGTCTCGTTAGTCAGGAAAAATGGATCTACAGTTCTTTTTAACATCTTTATTTTAGTAGCATTATTGTTTTAGCTTAAACAGTATAGAAACTGAACAATGTTTTGTCAATTTGCTGTGTAACCCTGCAGAGGAGGCCTTATCCTTGTACATAGAAGAAAATTTATAGGGAAATATTCATCCCTCTTTGTTAGCCAGATGATTTTAATAGAAATATTAAATAGAAAATAATAGAAAAGCTGAGAGAGAAAATTTGTAGCTGGTCTGAGATGAAAAGGGTGAGGACATTAAAATGTAAATGAAATGCAAGTTAGGGATGAATGGTCTCTTTTTCTTGTAGATCCCATGCCAAAAGGCTATGAGCAATATTATGGCTTTACACAGTTTGCACTGGAATTAAATGAAATTGATCCATCATTGAAGACTTTATTACCACCTACTGATACTCGATTTAGGCCAGACCAAAGGTAAGGATTTTTTTTTTGCATCTTTGTTTCCAGAGATGTAAAACTTTGTATAAACTGTTATTAACAGCTCGCAGGCCAGCAGAGGAGCCTGAGAAAGACAGATAATGTCATCAGGGATGGAGGTTCCGGGGGACTTTAAACAATCATGTGGAAGAAACAGAGCCCAGCTTACATCTGTATGTGGCATCTCTTTTATTCATCAGTAGAGCCCCATTTCTATAGAAACATAAAAAAAGTTTATTTTTAACAGTTTTACTGCATTCAGTTAAAAAACTTACTGTGTATTTGAAAGTGTAAAAAGCATCCGCCTCCTCTACTTCTAGAATTTAAATTATTTTGGTGCACTGAGATCTAACTTTCAATTCTTTGTTTGCTGCTAACAAGCTGTGTGACATACGATATATATCTTTTAACCTTTCTCAGCCTCCGTTTCCTACTCTGTAAAATGGAAAGATTCTCTCTCCCCTAAGACCTTTCTAATTAAGACTCAAAACGCAGAAGAGAAAAAAAAGGGTAAATTTTGACTTTATTTTAAAAAACACAGATATACAATACCCTTCTTCATGGCAAAGTAAATAAAATATATACTCAGAGTCAAAAGATAAATGACAAACTGAGAAGTCTGTATCCGCAACTCATTTCATGAATTATTTCTAGAAATCAAGATCAACTCATAACAAAAATGGACATAAGAAAATGAATAGTTTACAAAATAAGAAATTCAGATACCCCTTAAACATGAAAAGATGCTTCATCTCACTCAACCAAATGCAAATTTTTAAAACCCCATTGACTTACCATTTCTTCACCTATTGGGTGGCAAAGATTCAAAGGTGTGATACACTCTGAGGCTGTGGGGAAAAGACACTAATTACATTGCCGGTGGCAGTATAAATTTCTGTAATCCCCATAAAGGGCAGTTTTGTTGTATATAGATTACAAACTCACTCTTTAACCCAGCAATTTCAGTTCTAGAAATTTCTCCTTACAGGCACACTAACCCATAGGCAAAATGACAGACATTCATGGTCCTTCACTGCAGTGTTAATTGTAACACTAAAAAATTGGGAACATCCCAGATGTCTATCAGTAGGAAATTGTTAAAAGAAATTCAGATATACCCACAAAATTGAATATTATACAGCTATTAAAAAATGAAGATGTCTGTGTGCTACCAAGAAAGAGCTCTAAGATCTACAAGGCAGGACAAAAGTAGGTTTACAGTTGTTCATATGGAAAATAATACAATAATGAATAAATAATACAAGATAAACTCTGTGTTTTGCATACTCACAACTATAAAACTGCTTTTACCCCAACCTGTATTGTTAAGTAAAAAATAAAACAAAAGAAACCAAGGCATAAACAGTGTGTATAGCCTGCAACCATTTATATTTTCAAAAGGGAGAGAAGAGGTAAGAATATACATTAATGCTTGCTTTATATGCCTAGAGAATCTCTAGGAGAATGCACTAAAAGCTAGTGACAGTGGGTTACCTGTGGTGGAGTGAAGGTAGGTGAAACGGGGAAACTGGTAGAAAGAATTAGAGACAAGGATGAGTGGGAGACTTTACTCCAAATTACTTTTTATAGATCTCATTTTTTGAACCATGTATATATATCACCAATTCAAAAAATAATATCTTCCCTTAGTACTTCAAAATACCATTTTAAGGGTTGGAGAGGGGTCTTAGGTACAGGAAAACGTTTGGAGCTTCCACATTGGACACATGCAGTTCCAGCAGTCATGATTGTTACAATGCCATGGAATTCGGATTCCTTTATTCTTTTCCTCAATGCCTCAGGTTTCTAGAAGAAGGGAAGTTAGAAGAAGCTGAAATGCAAAAGCAGAGGATTGAACAACTACAGAGAGAAAGGCGGCGAGTCTTACAAGAAAATAACATGGAACACCAGCCGCGGTTTTTCAGGTGTGTGCCCGGATCCTGCGGGTTATCGGCTGACAGGTGCTAGAGACACCTGATGCTTCTGGTATGAAGAGAGTGGACAGGGGTGTCTCCTTCCCAGATAAGAGCGTTCTTGATGTTTTTCTGGCTTCAGCATGGTGACACCTCCCTCTGCATGAGGGCCCAGCTGTCTATGACACTTGGCTCAAGGCTGTCCCTTCTGTCCTTCCCACCAACAGTGACTTCTTTTTCGCACCCTTTGCCCTCTCCCAGCTGCCTCTCAGTGTCTAGCCCAGTGAGTTTGCAGGGGAAGTGGTCAGCAAGTGCTTGTGGAGAAGCAACAGGACCGCCATAGCCTGGCCCCTAGGGCCCAGCCCACTTGTTAAATCCGTGTCTAAGCTTGGTCACCCACCTCGGTATATTACACACAGCAGCAGAGGTGAGTAATGCTCACCCCACCGGCTGCCAAAATGCCAGGTCCAAGTAGCCTCAATTGCCGAAGTTCCAATATACTTCAGCTTGGATTTGGAACACTTACTCTTCATTTGAAACTAACTTGCCAAGAGGGTCTTGTTAAAAATAGACATAGAGCTGTAGAAGGGGCATCGGAGCTCATCAGCCCTTCACCCCTCTTTAATTTTAACTGAGAAGAAACAAAGAGCCAGTGAACAGGGGCCATCTGCGGAAGGGCCCATCGGACGTCCTGGACCGGGGCCTGGCTCCTGGACTGCCAGACCGGGGCGCTAGATGATTTTAGGGGGTTTTGTTATTTATTCTTTGTTTTTTTTTTAATCAATGTTAAAACACAGAGGTGGTAAAGCTGTAGGCTCTGGCCCCAGCCCTCCTGCCAAGTCTTGCTTTCAGGGTGAGCAGGGTTTTGTGGTTGTTTGTGTGGATTTTTGTTTTTGTCGTCAACATTGTTTTTTTAACGGGCGACAGAAACACTTGTAGGAGGAATTAGTTATTAATATATCACAGCAGCAATAAAGCATGTATTCCAAAACAGCAGAAGAGCAATAAGTAATGTCTTATCCCCCAAATACAATGTTTTTTCCTTTAAAGTTGATGTGGATTTTGCCACATCCCTTCTGATCATTTTTATAAACTCAGGATGTGAGCAATTAGAGATTAACTGTCTAGAGTTTCATCCCAAAATATTCATAACTTTGTATAAATATTTTTGAAGTAAGACTTTAAATTATTTTTTTGAAAAAAGGCAAGGGATGGGTAAGTGGATAGATTAACAAACAGACTGATCAACTGATAGATACACACATATACCCTTAAGTCAGCCAGTTCTGTTCTTTTCCTCATAAATCATCTAGTGTCACTTTTAAACAAGGAGAATATATAATTGAGATGCTCATTACAGTATTTTTCAGAATCATTAAAAATTGTGGGTAACCAAGCTGTCTCAAGGTCTAGGTGAGGGGATTCATCAACTTGATCTAATGTGAAAGCATCAAAAACGACTTCACACAGTCTGCGGAGCCCGAAGGAAGTGAACATTTAAATGCAAAATATAAAATGCTATGTAGGCCACCATTGCATCTAAGAATTCTGTCTGGAATGGAGGGGACCGAACACAGCCGCAGCCTAGTGGGCATGGCCCTTTTTCCTTTTAATTTGTCTATAAAATTGCAAGAGTGTTGCATGTGGCAAATAAGTTGCAGAGAAGGCAAGAGTTCTTCAGCAGTCGTGATCCTGGCAAGGAGACGACAGTGAGGAATGTGGGGCCTCAGATGTTTCCATCCACACTTGCTGAAAAACAATAAAGACATCATCGGGAATTTCAAGTGGAAACTAGAGCTTGGGCGGAATTGGGCCTCTGTTTTGTAGTAAAGTATCTGATATGCAGATTGGCTCATTTTAAACATATCCCTCTATTAGAATAGGGAAATAAATGTGAAAAAAAAAGACCTATGGTCCCGGGAATGGAAAAACAGGCATCTCTACTTTTGCTTCTACAACAGATGACAATATCCATCAAAATTACAATCCACATACTTTTTGACTTAGTAGTTCTACTTACAGGAATTTTTAACGTAACTACTCGTGTACATATAAAATAGCATATGTGTTTATTATATTCTTATAAACATATTTATAATAGCTAGAGCTTGAAAACAACATTCTAAATGCCCTCCAGTAGGGTACCTGTTAAATTGAGGTTCATCCCTACAATGGAATATTATGTAACTTAAAAAAAAAAAAAAAAGAGGAATCTCTTATGACCAGAGTCACCAAACTTTTTCTGTAAAGGGCAAATGGTTAATATCGTTAGCTCTGCAGACCATGAGGGCTAGTAGTGATCACGCAGCCCTACCGTGCAGCATGAAGCAGCCACAGACAGCATTTACGTGGCTGGGCATGACCGTGTTCCAATAAAACAGTGTTGCAAAGGCAGAAGGAATTGGGCCTTGGGCTGTAGTTTGCTGACTTTATTGTGGAAAATGACCTCCAAAATATACTGTTATGTCAAAACCCCAAGGGGTAGGACACCACGCAGTGCCATGATTGTGTCCAAAATGGGAGAGGGGTGGGGTCTGTGGGCGTGTGTACATGTGTGTGCATGTTCATGCCATTTCTCGGAAAGAATGAAGCTGAAAAGACCATTCATTGCCTCTTGAGGAGAACTGGGAGAGAGGAGTAGGAAAAAAACTTCTAGCTATTCACCCTTTTGTGTCTTTTTTCTGCATTTTGATTTATGTATAATTATCAAACAATAGTGAACGAAGGTGACATTTTCCAGGCTCTTACGGCTTCCTATGCTTTTTGTTCTTAATGTTAACTTACCGCTTGATATGAACAACCTGGTTGGCTTAGCTTTTACACAGTCAAACCCCAGGAGGTGGCTCTCTTCTCACAGAGAAACCCAAGTCAGAAATAAGAAAGTGGTTTCCAGGCGCCCAGTTTCCTCACAGCTCCAGGACTGGGCTATCAGGGAGCGTGTGTGCATGTGAGAATGATAGCAGGGTAAGAGAGGAGAGGAGGGAAGGGAGACAGGGCAGAGGACAATACTTTCAAGAGGCTTCAAGACATTCTGTCACCTTCCACAGGAAATCTGACGATGATTCTTGGGTGAGCAACGGTACGTACTTGGAACTCAGGAAAGACCTTGGCTTTTCCCAGCTGGACCATCCTCTCTTGTGGTGAAGAACGAAAGCAGAGCGACAGAGTCTTACAATTTTCCTGCGTTGGCTTTCCGAAGCTATAAACCTGTGTCTGCATATTTAGAAAATGTTATCTAAAGTGATCACTTGTGCACAGCTTGGCGTTGTAAGTATTCAGGAACTATAGATTTTCTTCAGTAGGGTTCTTTACAATTTCAGATGTTATCATGATTGTTTCTATAAATGTAGAACACCTTGATATTTCTTTTTTTATATATAAAGTATTTAATAAAAATGAAAGATTCAATGTTAATGTGTGGGCTGCAAAAGAAGCTTTAACACTAATTTTCCAAAGGTTAGGAAAATTCAAATTGAATTTATGCCTTATAAAATTATGTTGGAGAAAAAAGCAATCCGTCTCTCCCAGGCGCGTTGAGAAATAAGAATGCCCGGGGCTACTCACCCGCGTGTACGCCGCCCAAGTTTAATCTGGTAGCTCAACCTCTTTCTTCCTCAGACAGCTGTTGACTTGCTCATACAGGGTGATCCTGCTTCTGCTGGATTCGGAAGAATATTTGCATTTGCATTTGCATGTGGGTGGTGGAAAGGATGGTGTAAGTTTAGTGGAATGTGTGTTTTTATATAAGGTGCATATGGTACCTTCTTGAAGAGAAAGTGTTTGAGCTCATCCCTCCCGGTAGTTATTATTGCCTTACGCGCAGAATTATGCCGGTCATTGCTCAGAGAAATTGTTGTTAATCTGAGAAGATGCCCGTTGATTAAATGTCCAAATGAAATCCCAGAGAGGCAGTGGGAAATTTCTCCTGAGTGAGAGCTGAATCCTTGACAAGAAACCATTTTCTGCTTGCACCACCCTAGCTTCCCACCCTGTCTGACCACATCCCTGCTGAGTGTGGAATGTGCCTGTTTAGTGTAAACCGTCCAGCACATTCCACACACCAGTGTGACTTTGCAAATGTTTAGCAAACTAATTGATTGTTTTAAAATACTGTTGTGGTATTTTCTACCTCTTAATAAGCACTGTATTTTAGATCTTGTATAAAAAGTTGGACCATCTGCCTTATAGACATGTGTAGAGAATTGATGTTCTTCCTTTGTGTTGAGTTCCGATAAAGCTTTAAGTGTCTTATCCCTTTCCTGCACTTTCTTATGTCACTCTCTTGTGAGTTCTGCAGCAGTCCCGAATTATACAGATTATAACTACTGTACGGGGAAACTTTGTAAATGTGTCATTTCAAATTACAAGAATAGAGCTTGTGCAGTAGTTAAATTGTGCTGCCAAAGCAATTCCAACTTCTGCCCAGACTACATTAAAACCAAAGCCTAATTTTTAAGCCTTTTATCTAATGTCCAGAATAATTCTATGGAGTATGAAATAAAATGGTGTGGTATAAAAGACTGCTCCCGAAAATATTAATAGGTATTTAAATAACTTCAGAGCATGTAGAATGCTATGAAAAAAAAAAGTAGAATAAATACCAGAAAAAAGAATGCATGATTTTTCAGTGTCACACCAAGTGCAGTTGGACAGCATTAGGTTTTCAAAGCGGAGAGGAATCTGCAAGTGACTAGCACTTTAAAAACAATAAACTCATCAGATACTGCATTCATCCATTCCTTCTCATCACGATGTCGGGATGAACACAGTGTGAGCAGCGTCTCCATTTCTGAGCAGCTGAATGGCCCAGTCAAGGTCCTTGGCATGCGCTTCGTTCTTTTCCTTTCCAGCGCGGACCCAAACTCTGCTCCCAGACGGGAAGAAGCAGGCTGTAGGTTTCAGGGTACTCGAGGGAAAAACAAGTCCAGTTTTCACAGAGTGAAGATAAATGCAGAATTTTAGTAATATTGACTATTAAGTAGGCCTATTCTAGAAGCGGACTCCAAAAAAGGAAAAAAAGAGGGAACAAAACAAAACTGAACATGTAGCTTTGTCCTACAGTATTTGTAAATTCTTTGTCTCAGTGCTCTCATTTCAACTGATATTATGTTGTATTTTGGAATCACAAGGATAAATGGACCAAATATCATTTTTGTAGTTATCTTATTTGAGATGGGGAGGGGAAGGAATTAGAATGCGATACAAAACTGTATGCAGATTTTAAAATTCTACTAGTCAGAACCAGTATCTCTAAAGGGTTTTTTGGACATGTGAACAGATGCATCCTGATATTATCATCTTAAAACCACCTTGAGTGGGAAACGGCTTCTTTTTTCCCCTTATTTCTCAAAAGCTCTATGCCACCTAATTTGTAGCTCGGTGTTTTGTTTTGTTTTTTTCTGTTTGTTTGTTTGTTTTAAGATGAAGAAAACAGAAACATGGTATTGTTTGGGCAGAATCGAGGTAAAAATCTAGTTTTCTGGACTCCAAATCTCCTGATTAAATAATACCAGTCGTCGCACCACTTGAGACATTTGTCAGAACCTGCATTTTAGTTCCGATTTTATGGAGATTCCGTCCCAAATTTATGGAGAACCTCAGATATCCTTGAACATGCGGCTTGGCACAGTCCACCACATGGCACTCAGCTGTCCCTGTGGCCGCTGTTGATGCCCCGGGGCACCCCCAGCTGAGCTGCAGCAGATCCACTGGGGGAGGCGCCCACCGGCTCCAGTGCAACTGGACAGCCCATCGCTTTGGCCCCCAGGCCCCAAAGCCTAGGTTAGTGTTTCCCAGAGTCAAACGTATCAGCAAAGCCTCCTTTCAGCTGTCCTACGCGCTTCAGCCCCTGAGAGCCAGGCCGGCCCCAGTACTAACGAAACAGGTCACTTTAGGACAGCAGGCCAGTTACCTACCACATCCCCAGAATGCCCTCCTGTGGGACTCTGGAGGAGAGAAAAATATACAAGCCAATGTTTAAAATGTTTTCTTTATCTAGGCTGCTACTTTTCTCATACCCTTCTTTTAATTACTTCTCGCAGATCGTTTGCTTAGGCTTTGAGCTCTGTCCTTCGTCTGTATTTTCCAGGTTTATCACGAGTGGTCTTGTTCTACTATTCACAGTGTCGACTGTAAATGAAAAATGATAAACTACAAAGTTTTTATTTCGCTGTTGAAACTTGTCGTAGGTCAGCCGCACATTCTGTTAATTACATATGCCTTCCGGCCATCCCAGAATTTCCTCAGTCCTTTGAGTTGTATGTAGGAGCAATAAGAAGTTGTTCTTGTGATCTTAGGGGTAATAGTTCTAATGTATTGGCATAATTTATTTGAGTGTCTTTAATTTTGATATTAACATTGGCATAAATCTATTTTTGCTACCAGATGATAGCTATTTTCATGTACTCAGTTTTCCTCTGCATTGTATTACTCTGTTCCTCAGTGTTAGTCATTATTTTTCTGCATTGAAAATATGTATCACATAAGTATCTGCAAATCACAATGGGCTGAAATGCAAAGCACTGTTGGAGACTTTGGTTTGGGGAAGGCAATGAATAGAAGTTGCTGATTTATTGTATTCTTGATGATTTGTGATCCTCCTCTGTTACCCTCAGAGGATACTATTTTTTTAATGGATATTTGTAAATCTTCCATCTAGCGGTTTATAAGATTGTATTCTGTTTAAATCCCACCCTTCGACTCATCCCCCTTTTACCTCCCCGCAAACCTCCAACTAATTTGTTTATCCCCCTCATGTAACTAGTTGACGAAATAAATAACGTGGAAAAAGCCGTCTCTCTGTTTCTCCAGGTGGGTATGCATACGTGGCTGAGAGGGGGCAGGGCGAGGCCCTAGCCTGGGCTCTTCTGAAGGGGACCCACACCAGGTGATCTAAAGTCATGGGGGTTCAAAATAAGAATATCCTGGGGCATAAAGAAACGTGGGACACATACTTGCCCTACTTTTGGTCCCAACATTTCCAAGGTGTACTGCAAATGTAGGTCCCCCAATCCTGGGGACCTGAGGCAGCTGGGAGCCCCTTCTCTTTACCGCAGGGTACTGTGGAAATAGCCTTATTTTCTGTGTGTCCTAACATGCAAAAGGAAAACAAAGACTATTCATACCAATTTAATGGCCCTTCCCAGTGACTGACTCATCTCCTCCCATATCTAAGCGAGTCTCATTCAATGTCAGGAACACCCTTAGCCTTCCCTGAGGTTCCACTGTAGTCAGCCGATACATCTGTGGTGTTACATACCGCATGGGAGAGCAGAGTTACACACACGGAGTCACGTCTCTGCATCCCTAAAAACACGGAGGAGACCACCAAAAGCAGCTCATGCAACTCGACTGGCTTAAAAGAAGGAAAAAAACAAGTTATAAAAAGACATTTTGAGGACATTGGTGGCATTTGCATATAAACATAATGAAGTTATTGCCAATTTTCATGTATGTATTGTGTATTGCCTGTTGTTAGGAATTAAATCTGCTATCAAAGGAGGACCATTTTTCAGCATTATTCAAGATAACACGTTATGAACACTAAAGGAAATCTTAAAAGGCAACCTCAGCATATTGTAACATGTTGGCCGTCATCATAGGAATAGGTATGAAAGCATCCCAAGGTGTCAACTTTGAGGAGGCAATACAATTTGAGTGGATGAGTTCCAGGCTATCGGTTTACAAACTTAGTTGTATTACCTTCTAGTTATATACATGGAACACTGTCATGGGGTGTAGCCTTAGCAGGGTGTAGGCTGAGAGGCCCCAGGGAGCTCTGCAGGACTTGGACCTGTGATGTAGCTGGGAGGCAGCTCCCTGCCCCCCACCACCCCTGCCCTGCTTACAGTGCCTGCACAAGAGTTTGAGATGGTTCGCTCCAGGCCACGGGGCCACGCCTGCCCGAAATAACGATAGCAGCTGAGAAAGGTAGAGAATACAAGAGTGCTAGCAGGTGTAGCCAGTTATGGGAGGAGGTTCCAGGCTGGGATTTAAACAAAAAGGTGGGCTGCTATGTGGGATGGGGGGCCATGCGGGACCCTGCAGGAAGAAAAGGGGTGAAAGGACTCGCTGGCGGGCCATGAGGAGGTGCCACATGGTTTTGGATTAAGAACTGGAGATCGCGGGGACACAGCTGATGGTGCTGGGAGCTGCCGGAGAACTGCTCAGCCATGCACGGACTACTGAGAGGAGCGGGGACGTCAGCTGCGGGCTTCTGTTATTTTTCTTCTGGCATGCTCTGAGACTGGCCTGACTGGGCAAAACGGGGAGGGCAGGACGGTGTGTTTGTGGGTGTATCTTTGTTTCTAAAGGGCGTGAGATTTAATGATAGAATTCCACCATTTTTCTGCTTTGTATAACTTTTAATTAAGTAGTTCCTTTCCTTTTTACCAAACTCTGGCGTTGAGAGCCACAGTTCCTAACACGATGGTGGGCAAAGAAGAACCATAGTACAAAAAGACCCCGTGGGGGGGGAGGGGGGTTGTTTCTGTAACAATACCAGCATTAGCATAGTTGATGTCCATCAGTGACCAGCAAATCAGGACGACACTGTCCTAAGTGACACCAGACAAGGGTGTCTTATTAGGGATCTATTAGTTGAGGTCCCTGCAGGAGATTCCAACATCCATTGGAGTTCAAGAGACTTCAATGAAGAGGCTACTAGGTAGCCAAGATATTGGCAGGTTTAAGGCACATTAGCAACAGCTGGAAGCGGTTGCAGCCCAGCAGTAGCTGGAGCTCCGATGACGGAAGGGTTAACCCCGAGGGCGGACGGACATGCGGCCTCTGCCTCAAGCCCAGACCAGCATGAGTAAGACCTCGCCCGCAGCGCTCTCCTCTGGTCCCCGCTCTCCCAGAACCCGAGGGAGTCTGGGAGCCACGCCCACCCCCACGCCCACCCCCACGCCGGTGTGGTTCTTAGAGCTCAGACCTCAGGCAGCGGGAGGGTCCAGGAAAACAGAAAAACAAGCCCCTGCACCTTATACTCGCTGGGTTAGTGCATGTCTGAGAGTTCAGAAGAATTTTCGGTAAGTAAGTAGACATAAGAGCCGCTTTGGCTTTTTTTTTTTTGGAAAGGATAGAATTTGTTAAATAATTTTGGCTTCCAGTTATTTTACCAAGGATGAATGATGATTAACTGTGCTTTTTAGAAACTCTTTGGTTCTCCATATTATTGTTGAAAGATTTTTAATGAGCTAAAAGCAGCTTTCTTCTTTATTAAATGCCATAATTTAAACAGATATGAGACAGGGAAAGATACATCAGCTTCCCATTTGGCTAATGTCCTGGTGGTAATTTTGTACACGCACACACACACGCAGTTCACCCAGATGGTTCAGGCCCAGACAGCCCCACCTCATCTGTTGACCAGCGTTTGCTCACCACTGAGCTGGGACACCACCCCCTCATTTCCTGATTGCTGTACTTTCAAAGTGGCGTGTTGGTAGCAATTATGTGGGGGATTTTAAAAATTAAATGCCGTATATTCCTTTCATGCTGTCTTTGAGGCGTAAAGATAATGACCTTGTCACCTCCTTCCTCAGTGACACCTCATGCGTACTTAGAAGGGGCTTCAAGACAGGGAGCAGCCGGCAGCGGCTGTGATGGAGTCTTTGAAAACCATTTACTGAGCCAGGAACGGTCCACACACTGGGAAGCAGGGGCCAGCCCACAACCGGAACATAGCAGGAAGGCCCGGTGATGGAGATGTTTAAGTGGGGCGTGGGGGAGAAGCGATGGGGTCCGACCACGCTACAGCCGCTACAGTCAGCCAGACCTCAGAGAGAACGCAAAGAGTGAGAGGAAGTGACAGCCAGGGAGGGCTGTGGGGAGGGGTGGGGACACCGCAGGTGACTCACGGCTCCTCTCCATGCCAGTTAAGCCACAACACTGTTGCCATCCTCACAGTGAAATTTCTGATGTGTCACATCTGCTGTTTGTTCAGCCCGGGGCCACGAGATGAAGGATGGAGTTAGGCAGTGTTCAGGTGCCCAAGGGGGCAAGAGGAGGCCAAGGAAATCGTGTCCAAGGGCCCCACTCCTGCCCCTGCTGCCAAGATCCCATAGGCTGCCACACCCAGGTTTCCCCCATGCCCCCAGCCTTCCATCCACCCATCTAAACTCAGCCTCAGTGCGGGGAAGAGAGGCGTGCCCCAGAAACCCGGCAGGTCCATCATCTCTCCAAGAGTGACTGAGCACTACCAGAGCAGACTGTCTAAATTACCCGATTAGACTAAATTTGCTTAATTTTTTTATTGTGGTAAAATATACATAAGAACCGACTGCTTTAACCATTCTCAAGTGTACAGCTTGGTGGCATCAAGTGCTTTCCCACCGTGCAACCCTCCCCACTATTTCTCTCTAGAACTTTCATTGTCCCTTACTGAAATTCCGTACCCATTTAAATGAATCTTTAAACAAAATTGGACCTTGAGTTTATCTGTTCATGCCAACCAAATAGGTGGAGGGGCATGAGGAAGACCTGCTCAGTTATCAGCAGGATGAAAGCATCGTCTTTTTCTCACGTGTGAGTTAGTTTTGCAACCTCACAACACCGTTTAGTTGATCCCATTTGACAGAATGGTTTGCTGAGAACCAGAGGTTAAGTGACTTGACCAAACTCTCACAACGAGTTAATTGTGTCATTGAGATAGGAGCATGTGTCTGGCTTGTTTTCAAACCCAGCTTCTTCTGCTATAGAATGAGATTCAAACAATGTGATCCCAACGCCCTCGTCTCTTCCAAGTTTAAGGATCTGTTCTCTCATTTTTCTTTGATCCTCACCTAAGGACGTTTTTTCACTGCTTTTTTTAGAAAGAGAAGGAGAGAAAGAGGAAGGGAGAGAGAGAAAAACATCGATTGGTTGCCTCCCGTATGCACCCAGACCGGGAGTTGAATCCACAGCCCGGCTGCCCTGACCGGGGGGTCAAACCTTTTGGCTTACGGGGTGACACTCCAACCAACTGCACATGCCAGCCAGGGCTTGTTCTCTAATTGGTGTCCCAAAGTTTTCTTCAGGCCTTTGAACCTGACACAGGCAGTTCAGTGGTTGGGAAAGAACCAGGGATGAGGCTTGGGAAACCTGATTCTAGTTAGCGGTGAGACCCCGAGTAGACCGCTTACCCTCGGCAAATCTCATTTAGCCCCAACAGCAAATGAAGGGGTTGTCACTAAAGTCCCCTCTGTGCTGCTACTCTGTGATCTCAGAATTAGGCAGAAAAGTTCTTCAGCCCATCAGCACATAGTCATGAACGCCAAACAGGAACCAGACACTGCCCCTACCCCCAGGGGGCTTGCCTACGGGCTACAGAGTCTGCCCTGAATTATTCCTTTCTCCTTTCTGCTGGAAATGGGGATTAGTTACCTGCGTGGAATTACTTAGCATGTTGAGAAAATGCTCTCAGCTTCTGAATCACTGTACTTTTATGGAATCAAAACTACATATCTCCTGAGCTGTCGCTGCAAGCCTGTTGCTATAGCCCTTTGCCTGTGCACGTTCGTCCAGGGAGCGCAGGAATGAGAGAGAGAGACAGTCAGGCTTCTGTGCTCTTGGATTAGAGTCCAGTGGGGCAACGGGTCTAGGGAGAAGATAGTGGACACATAAACGTTTGAGTCACGGGAGTGGAAATGCTATAGAGATAAACGCTCAAGGATGATGGCAGGGAAGACGGGAGGATGTTGCTGTTTTATGTGACATAGCTCAGTAAGGGAGGGTTTCTCTGATGCAGGACTTGAAGGGAAGGAGAAGAAACAATGGGAATAACAAGTACAAGCCTGCAGCAAGGGTGCATCTAGTGCAGCTTCCAAGGAGGCCAGGAAGCATGAGGGGGAATCAATATTAGGCCAGGGAGGGACTTAGGGTCTGATGGAGATTAAGTCAGTAAAGGGTTTGGAGCAGAGGAATGACATGATTTGATTTACGATAAAGGGTCATCTGGCTGCCGGGTGCAGACTGAGGCGGGATGGGGGCACAGGTGAAACCAGGCAGCTCAGTGTGAAGGTGATCAGACTCATCCAGAGAGAGATGGCGGTTGTCTGGACCCGGGTAAAAGTAGCAGAGGTGGGGGGACGCAGGAAGAGGCTGGAGCTACTTTGCAGGCAGAATCAATGAGGTTGGTGGATGGGTTGGATTTGGGATGAGGGACAGGGAGAGAGGTCAAGATGTCTGCCAGGTCTGTGGCCTGAGCTACTAGGAGGATGGCCTTTCTGAGAACCGAGATAAGGAAGACTGGGAACACAGCAGATTCGGGTGCTCTGGGGAAAAATTGAGGTGGCGCGTTTTCCCCAGAGGTCCTCTTAAGCAGGCAGCCAGGTGTAGGAGTGTAGTCGAGGGTAAGGCAGCGGGCTCATGTTGCTCGAACCCTGCACATCTGAATGAGAAAAAGACAAAAAGACTGGCTCTCGACCATTTCCTGTGAGACACCCTCCAAGCCTTTGGAACACCATTCCTGACAATAGTAGCTTTGTTTATCTGGGACCTTGGGCCGTGCCCGATAGTTTATGCTAAAAAAGTGATTTATAGTGGGGGCTTTGGGCCACCCTGTGTCAGTGTGATCTCTGGGGGGACTGGAGACTAAGGGACTAGGGTCAGCCACACGGGTGCTCCGTACCTATGTGGCCAACCCTAGACATCAAGGCTTTCCTGGTTGACGATACCCCGTGTGTTGTCATATACAGTTGCAGGGACTCCTCATGTGTGTGAGAAATCCTCCTCTGTCTCCCTCATCCCTTCATCCCCACAGTCGTGGGGACTGAGTCCTGCTCAGCCTGCCTGCGAAGGTCCCCTTCCTAAGCGCCCCAGCCCCTCATCAGTTCTCGCCTGGCTGAATGGAGCCCCTGTCTGCAGCCCGAGCTCCTTCCCATCCATTTTCTAAGCTGCAACCAGAGAGATTTTTCTAAGATCTGCTGATGTCATTAATCTCTTTGTAATACTTCTCAGCTCAGAACACCTCAGAATGGTGTGTATGTGACACAGCTGTCAAAGCCCAGCCTTTGGAGTTAGAGAGACTTGGGTTGGAACCCTGGCTCTTCTGTTGCCAGTGTCCTCGGTTCTAAACTGGATTAACCCCAAAGGCTGTGAGGATCACTGGTTGCTGCCATGCACCGAGTGCCCACTCTGTGCCAATCACTAGTCCAAGGCTCCTTTAACATCCCCACTTACCGAGGAGGAAGCTGAGACCTAGTGTAGGCAAGTTGCTCACAGTCACAGCCCCGTATCCGATAAAGCCAGCGTCACACGCTCTCAGCCTTTAAGTCAGAAACCCTCAGAAGCGACCCACTGAAGCGGTGTGCAAAGCCTAAAATATATTTTTAATAATATTGAGACACACTTTGCCTTTTTCATTCTCTCACAAGTTTTCAATGGAGTTTTCCCAAAGCTACATGACATGTGAGAGCGGCTCAGTTTAATGCAGAAGCAGGTATGAGCATCCACCTATCTTCTTTGAAGCCAGACACTAATGACCTGGGCAAAAACATAAAGCCATGCTATTCTTCCCTCTAACGTTTTTGTTTTGGAGACCATAGCTATGTTTTATTAAACTATGTTTTTATGTTAACATATAATGGGTTTATTATCCATATTTTAAATGAAGTAATCTTTCTCAGTTTGAGTTTCTAAGACAGTAAATATCAACAGTTGTAACTTACATAAGGAAAGCTCTCTGGGGTTGTCTATAATTTTTAAGGGCATAAATTTTTTTTAAGAGCATATTTGATTTTTAAAAACTGAGAAACATAGCACTAAGCACTAAGCCGTACATAATGTATGTAAATCGCTTATCACAGTGACTAATGGAGAGTGAAGACTCAATAAATGGTAGTTTTTACTATTTTATAAGGCACTGAAAATGAATAATAAATACACTGGCCTGTGACAACTCACAGCCTTATTTCTCATCACTTTCCCACGGGCACCGTTCTCTCCCATTAGCTGAACTGCCGGTAGGCTCGGCGCCCCTGCTTTCACACGCTCCCTTCCCGACTCTCTCATCATACCTCCCTGGCTCACATCTGCTCCCCCTGAGCTGGAGCATCCACATGTTTTAGGAGACTTCCTTCAGTTGGGCACTATGGCTCTAACTCCCTGTCCGGTGATCTTCCGGTTCAACTCTACTGACGTGGGCAAAAAGTCATGGAGATTTTGTTGATTTCCTCAGAAAGGGACTAGAAAGGGAGATTTTATTATTGCCCATTCAGTGCACTTGAGAAAGAGGCCTTCTTCCTGGCACATAGCAATTTCCCAATCGCTAGACCAATACGTGCAAGAAAGATCATGGGCTAGGCCAGTGCTTCCCCAAACGGAGCCTAGACCCCCTGCATCCAGGTCTGGCGCCTGATAATATGCAGATTCCTGCCTCCATGTATGACCTGCTGAGTCAGACTCCCTGGGACTAGGGCCTGAGAATATGATTTTTTAAAACACAGTCCTGTGTTGATTTGGTGATTCTTATCCACAGCAAAGTCTGAACCCCACTCTTCTGGGTTCTACTGGGTTCAGGAAGAGCCACTGTGCCATCCAATGGGAGACAAACATAACTAATGTGCCACTCTGCTCTTTCTGGAGCTCATGTTCTCTGGAAAAAAGTATATGACAATGAGAGAGAAAATAAGCTACAGTGAATATTGACTGTGCATGGAAATTTAACAAGGGAGGAGTTGGCTCCATTGGCAAGGGAGTCTGGGGGGATTTCGCAGAAGGTATGACATTTGAGTTGGTCTGCATGGGTATTTTTGGGCAGAGAAGGACAAGGTTATTTCGGGCAAGGAGAAGAGCATGTATAATGGGGTGGCACATAGGGCACAGAACCACATGGCATTTTTTGCTTTGATGTTATGTTCAACCAAGAAACTGTGGATGTTAGTTTGGTTATTGAGCTGCTGTGTACTGGATGGTAAACATGAGTTTTCCAGCCATTCAAGAGACATTTGTGGATCCTTCATTACTAATCGATGAACTAATATCCCAGTTTATCAATTAACTTTGGTTAGGGTATATCAATACCCCAGAACATATCGGGTGCCAGAATTAAGCTTCTAACCTGTAACATGACAGCCCTCAATGTGATTTCACAAGGCATGAACTAACTGCCCCATGAGGTCTGCCAGAGAACCAGCTAAGCTCTCAGACCTCCTGGAGCAGACACTGTAGATTGTTTCTCAAAATAATACCTTCATCCCCCTTACTTACAGAACTTTGACTCTGTTTGGATATGGGCAGCATTGTATTTGAAGGAGGCCAAGGCTCCACCCCAGCCCCAGCCTTTTGATCAGGCTACTCCTCCTCCTGTCTGTGACTACCTCAGGATGCAGTTTTAGTCAACAAGATGAGGGAAGGAATCTTCTGGCAGCTTTGGGAATAAAGAGAGGGCCATCTCTTTTCCAGCCTTGGACTACTGTTCGTGCAGATTGTTTCTGCAGTCATCCTCAAACCAAGAAGAGGCCAGGCTGAGGACAACACGAGGGGCTAAAGGTGACAGTGAGAAATGGGGGCAGAGCCCAGGTTTTAGGTGATGTTGCTGAGTCTCTGAATTAGCCAGCCTGTAACTGCTCTACCTCTGCACATCGTAAGATGTGACATGACAAATGTCCTTATTTGTTAGCCCATTTTTAGTTGGGTTTCTCTTTTTGTTTCCTTTCCAGCCGAATGCACACTAATGACACCCCACCCACATAGACACACACAAACATAGCATACTGCATGTCACTTCCCCAACCTGGGAACTGAAATTAAGGTGTCACAGGGAGTGTAGGAGCAGCCTTACCCCGGGCCTTCAGAAACTGGAATATATTTATGGAACTAGAAAAATATTCTGAATCCCACTTACTTCTATAAATAAATGAGATTTCTTTTGCTCCTCAAGGACAGGTTAATTCCCTGCCTTAGCACCTCTCTAGCTCCACATGTACCATTCGGTAATTACCAACAATTTTCTTACTTGAGTGTATTTTCTTTCTTATAGCTTCCGCTTGCTCACAGTTTCTTCTACCTGAGTTTTCTCTGGATGTCTTTCAGCTTCTACAACTGACTAATGTATCTACATTTCAGTTCTTCTAGAAAAGGGTCACCTCTTTGTGGGTAAGGCTGTCACGCCAAGCCATCTTATCAGCTACTGACAACACTAAAAATCAATTGCACCTGGGTCATAGGTCCAGCTCCCTCCCCCCCCAACCTCGGGCCACCCAGCTGAGAGCTAGGTGAGAGGTCACATGGTACCAATATGAGACTTTAGGCATAAAGAGCCACTTAGAAGCTGGTTGTGCATTATGGCAGGCATTATGAAGTGCAGTACACATTATCTGTTCAGTATTATGGCACCTTGCCAGACACTCCTCTGATATTTATTCTCCTCTTAATTCAAAATAATAGAAGGTTTGGCTGGGGACATGGACACCTAGTAAACGACATTTCCCAGGCTCCCACTAGGTGTGGCCATGTGACTGTGTTCTCACTCTAAAGTGAGCAGAGGTTGTATGTTCAGCTTCTGGGTTGTGCCTTTATGAAATTTTTTATTATCTTCAGCAGAGGATATGTTTATTGATTTTAGAAAGAGAGGAAGAGAAAGATAAAGTAACATCAATGTGAGAGAGAAACACTAATTGGTTGTCTCCCATAGGCGACCCGACCAGGGACCAAACTCACAACCGAGGTATATGCCATGACCAAGGATTGAACCCAAAACCTTTTGGTGTACAGGGCAACACTCCAACCAACTGAGCCACCCAACCAGGGCTTGTTTTTCTTTTCTTTTCTTTTCTTTCTTTTTTTTTTTAAACACACAATACATATTCTAGGCAGACAAATGAGAAAATGAAGTTTGGTTTCATAAACTTTTTAAAAGCAAAATAAATGGGAACAATACAACTCAATAGGATTTAATGCCCTTAGGTTGCCCCCGAGACACCACTCTCATAGCAAGGGACACTAGCGCTGATCTGATTCTCTGGCAACGGGGCAGGGTAGGGGGATTGGTGTGCTTCTTGGAAGCAGAGGAGTTCAGGCTCACAGACAAAGTATGACCTTGCTTCTCCATGAAGGCACCTGCATGGATGGCCCCAACAGGTGACAGTGACCCTCTACATCTCCGGGCTCTTCCAGGGGAGCCCTAGTATCAAATATCTTACTTTCTGTCCCTAAGAGCCACCTTCGACCCCAGACTTCTGATGGTTCATTCCTCAAGTACATTCTCTTCACTGCTTCCTGCTGCCTGTAGCAACCCTAAAAGCGGTGCTCAGGCCACGGGTACAATTTCTGGTTCAAATAACCTTTGGGGCCAGATTTTGATCATTCCACAGTACACTGGAGAGCTGCCAGTGTGGGCACTGTCAGGGTGTGCAAATTTTGTGGATTGATTAAAATATTTTTTTCCATTTTCCATTTTTTCCTGAAGAGGTCAACCTGTGTAGGGAACCCAATATGTTATTTCCCATAAAACTTGTTTGGAGCTTATATTCTTCACGCTGGACATTTTGTTCATTTTTGAATCATTAAAGTAATTCACTACTTTCAGAAAGAGAAAAAATGTAAGTAATTATGAAATAAAAGGAAAGAAGAAACTGGAAATTTCCTGAGTTCACACCACCCCTGAGAAAATACTGTTCACATTTTGGCATATAATTTTTCACTTTTTAGCACTATTTCTATTATATACATTTCTATATCATACATATAAATGAATTTCTGGTCCTTTAAGAAATATAAGAGAAAAAGAAAAATATGTAAGGACATGATTTGCATCAGATTGGTTTGGGAAGGAACGCACCTTTGGGGCAGCAGGTGAGAATATTAACCTAGGTTCATTGTGTGATAGCAGTTCATATCTGCTCCAGGAGGTTTCATTTAAGGCAATTCATTAGTGCTTTAATTATAATTGAAATTCTTTTTTAAATTTATTGATTTTAGAGGGGGGGGAGAAGCAAGAGAAACATCAACTTGTTGTTCCACTTATTTATACATTTATTGGCTGCTTCTTGTATGTGCTCTGACCAGAGTTAATTGAATTTTAAATGACACAAAAGTACACCCTGATGTGATGGTGAAACCTAGTTATGAAATGAAACCTCAAATTGCTTCAAAATAAAGTTGGGGGTGTGGGGGTGGAGAGGGGTGTAGATGAAACAGGATTACCTGTGGTTGGTAATTACTGAAGCTGGATAATAGATACCGGGGGGCTTATTATACTATTTATTCCATCTTCTTCGGTATGGGTTTAACATTTGTCCTAACAAAGTTAAAACAGACCACAACTAAGCCCGGGAACTGGCGCTCAGTGATAGATGAAAATCGGACCCGGGCTCTTCCCTTTTCCTATGTCTGAGAATTTCTCTTTTCTCAGAAGTACCAGTGCCATGGCTGGTGCGTTAGTCACATAAAGTTAGCCACCATGGCGAGCACCCACCAGCTCTTCCTCGCCGCAGGGCATCCTTACCAATGATTCTAAGCGGCAGATTAGCGCAGGCGGGCGGGGCGTGGGGGCGGGCGCGGCCACTTCAAGGGGAACCATCAGGTGATGTGAACCTGAAACATCATGGGATTCTGGTGGTTTCAGAAATCTGTGTCAATTCTGCATTCTAAACACTGTGGTTTTAGGCAAATTACTTCATCTCTGAGCCTCAGTTTCTAAATCAGTGAAATGGAAATAATTACCCTGACTTCACAGCACGGGAGTACATCAAATAATGCATATACAAATTATCATTCACAAGTATTTGAATCATTACACTGTTATCCTGAAATTCATCTATGGTTATGGCAATTATACCTCAATAAAGAAATACATTTAAAAAATTATCTGGCAGAGTGCCTGACACCTGGCAGGTGGCCAGTAGGCATCCCCTCCCCCTCTCCTGAGTGAGGATGAAATCTGCAAGGTCTTTGCCCTCCTAAACTTACAGTAGTGTTAGGAAAATATTGTGTCCATATGATACTTTGTAACAGGATGAGAAAAAATTGCCATGAAGCCTGTTATTGGAATTCCTCTTAGGAAAGGAACTACCTTTATTGGGAAAATAACTTTGAGCAACACTGAGGGGGAACTATGACATTTCAAGAATCTGGCTTGGCGGAAGTCAAACCGCAGAGATGGCAAAATCCCAGGCCACCTATTATATCATTTTTAGTTGAATTGTTTTGCTTTCTTGTAAACTCTTCCTATTTCTGGCCCAAAGTATTCCGTAACACTTTTCACACACATATGCCTATGAGGGTGGTATTTGTATAAATGAAAGACGGGTTGGATTCCATGGCTGGGTCACCTCCCAAGGCAGGAGGGACTAGGTGACTTTGCAGACCCAGGATCTAAAAGCCAGAAGTGAGCATGAGATTGAAGTCCTGGGAAATGCCTGAACTCTTTGGTGAGGTCCTGGTTCTGGTTTGAGGGTTCAGAGTGAAATATGGATTACTTTAGAAAAGAAAACTCAAGCAAGCAACCATGACACTGTTCTCAGTGGCAAATGCCTCCAAGAAATGACTTAGAGATGGCTTCTTTGGAGCAATCACAATGGATTGTGGAGGAGACGGCGGATGACCAGGGCCTGGAAGGCCCTCATGACTCGGACGGGTACAACAAAAGAGTCGCTCAGCCCTGGCAGGTGTGGCTCAGTGGATGGAGCACCGACCTGTGGTTGGAAAGGTTGCCGGTTTGATTCCTGGTCAGGGTACATGCCTGGGTTGTGGGTCAGATCCCCAGTTGGGGGCGCATGCGAGAGGCAGCTAAATGATGTTTCTCTAGCACATCAATGTTTCTCTTCCTCTCTTTCTCCCTCCCTTTCCCCTCTCTCTAAAAATAAAATCTCTTTAAAAAAGGTCTCTCAGAAAGGCAGACTGTCACCTCCTTAAAAAAAAACAAAAACAGGACTATTTGTTTATAACTTAGACCCCACATGCTTTCCAAAGAGATTTGTGCACATCTAAGAGACACACATCTATGTAAACTCAAGATAAAAAGAGAGAAGCACCACGAAGAAAAGGC